>JXOW01205685.1:14070-35797 GCA_001014875.1 Condylostylus patibulatus | reverse complement strand
TCAGAGCAGACGGCTCATAACCGTCCGGTCGCAGGTTCGAGTCCTGCAAGGTACATAAGAAGTATATTAGTTGCGCAATATGCAAATTAGATGTAAACTAAATTTATTCTGACAGGTTAACACATGTTTTTACTCCTATGAACCGTCTTCCCACGAGGGCGGTTTTTGCTTGTAAATAATATCATGTTACTTTATACTGTTCTCAGATAGCACTTCTATCTGTTCCGATCACTGGCAAGAGTGATTCAGCAAGCCGTCTCTTACGAGGCGGTTTTTTTATATAGAAACTAAAAAAACCTTGCTAAAAGGTTTTCTTGTGTTAGACTATACAAAAAGATACCAACTACGGATGCACTACTTCCCCAAGTAAATGGCTATGTGCAGTTGGTGTTTTTTGTGTATGACTGAATAACCTTTATATAGCATATACTTAATTTCTTTAAAAGCAAAGCAAATGACAGAATCATGTCCGTTGTAATTAGCTTGCATAACATACGCAGAAACAGTAATATAATAATGTAACAAATTAACAATTATTCCATAATTCCTGCTCTTCCACCGGGCAGGTCTTTTTATGCTGTTTACATATTTCTAAGAAAAAGGCAAAGTGTTAACATGGTATGTGCTTGGTTGCAAAAATCACTTTACCATTGTAATTTGGTTGCAACGACATATTCGGTTGATGTTTTATAAAGAAAATTGTACTTTAATTGAATCGCTGGAATCAGCGGTTGTTGAATTCAAATCAAAATTGTAGAACAATTGTGAAAATAGGGTGGCGTAAAATTCGGCTACCCTAACAGAGTATCAAAATGCTACCTAGTTGTTTTTACAAGTGAGCTAGCGAAACGTTAAGGCATGATAAGAGGACTCGTTAAAAGTCACGAGTCCTCTGATTTATCAAAACGCAGATTTGCGTTCTCACATTTCGCTACTGTTTTAAACCATACCATCGATTTGCCGAAAGCAATTTTGCGCTGGGCGACTAAGATGCGGAAGTAAAGTCAATCAGATTGACCTTAGATAGACGATCACCCAATTTTGGGGAGATGTTTCGCAAGAAGTTGAGAAAGCCGTTATCCCTCAAAAGGATATCGAGGTTCAGCAATTGCTATTTATCTTTTATGGATCTATGCTGCTAAGGTTTATCAAAACCCAAATATGGATTATGACTATTCGCTGCCTAGTTGAAACCTTAGTGAACTTAACCAACGCAAAAGTGCTTTGGTTATATGTAAAAAAACTAGGTAGAAATTTTCTACTTAGTTACTGCATGACAATTAGTCAGTCAGTTGATTTCTATGTATAGCGCCCCACGCTAATGAGAATTGATTGAATGCCGAAACATGGGGGAGGGGCAAAAAAGGGGCAAGAAAAGAATGATAATAAGAAAATGAGTGATTCACAAATGACATATAATATCATTATGGATGCTTTTATATAAGTCTTTTGCAAGTCTTTTATTACTCGATGGTATGTCAAAATATCTATAGTTTATAATCAGTTTGTATTTGAATAGAAAAAGACCTAATCCTTTATTTTAAAAGGGTTAGGTCTTTTTATTTTTGTTTTAAAATATGAAAAGGGGCATTTAAGGGGCAATTATATTTCAATCTCACCTAATTTTTCTATCAAATGGCTCTGCATGTTCTTTGTTGTATGAGTATAGATTTTCAATGTTGTTTTTGAATCTTCGTGACCGACCCTGTCCATAATTGCCTTTAATGGTATTCCTAGTTCGGTTAATAAGGAGATATGAGAGTGTCTAAGCATGTGTGAAGATACTTTCTTGTCAATTCCCACAGATGATGCACAAGTCCTTAGAGAGAGGTTATAAGCCTGTATAGAAAGGGGGTGGCCATTCTTGCTGATAAAAATATACTTGCTATGATTAACTATATCAGAATTTATTAAGCTATTTTCTTTGATTAGAACATCCAAGATATCTATAGCATTGCCTGGCAGCTCTATAGTTCTGTATGATCCAGAATTCTTTGTTGTTGTTTTGGTTCTGTTGTCGTAATCATATGTACCTGAAATCGTAATTTTTTTCCCTAAATAATCTGATTCGGTCAGCGCTGCAAGTTCACCATATCTAAGCCCAGTTAGAAACAAGAACCTAGTAATCAAAGAATACCTGTTTTGTTGATAGTTTTTTTCTTGCGCTTCAGATAAGAGGATAATATCTTCTTTTGTTAAATATCCATCTTTTTCTTTCTGTACATCTTCTTTAGTTTTGGGTTTCTTTGATAGAGAAACGCTATTGATTGGATTGTATTCAAGTCCATATCGTTTGTTGGCAAATTTGAAAATCATACCTACAAACGTTTTTAAGTGGTTCACATAATTGTAGGACAAGTCCTTCTCAAAATAATAATGATCTAGCATGTCTTGAATCATATTACTCGTTATATTCTTTACAAGGACATCATCGTTTATATACTCAGAAATTAACGAGATATAGACTTTAGCGGTCTTGTACGAGCTTGCTTTAACAGTCGGTTTATATTTTTCATCCCATTTAGTTTTTAACTCACCAAAAGTTACAGGTAATACTTCAGTTATTTCTAATTTATCTTGTATTTTTTTGTTAAGAATTAAATTGGCTTGATTCCAAGCCTGTCTCGAACCGCTAGAAAGTGTAACGGATACCTTTTTCTTTTTCTCAGTAAGTGGGTCAATATAGCGTTCAACGTATTTGAATTTTTTATCATCTATTTGTTCAACCCACATAAATAACACTCCCTTCTAAACAAAGAAAAGCCCGAAGGCTAATCTTTTATTGTGCAGAATTCATATAAGCATCCGTGATAGCTTGAGCTTCTGTCATATATACATCTGTGAGCTTTGTTGCCCAATCTTCATAGTCTTCATACTTTCCTGTTCCGGATTTAAAATGTACTTTGGCCATTTGACTGATGCCATCATTTGAAATTTCAGCTAGTTTCGATATTTTATCATTTGACAGTTTAGCTAGCCCTTCTAATCCTCCCTGATTACTAGGGGCCTCTGCGTTATATTCTTCTACCAGTTTAGGCGCTGCATCTTTAATTTTTTGAGTATATTCATCTAAAATAGATTGATATTGTTCCGCAGCAGTTTTTTCTTGCTCGACTTCATTTTGTTTTGTTGAACTTTCAGAATTTTCGTTTTTCGTTTTGGAAATCGTGGTAGTCTCTCGTTTTGCAGGACTAGCATCGTCTTTCTTTTCACCTATATTACCACCAATAGCCGCTATAACTAATACAATAATGATCCAAAACCAAACTTTCTTGTAAATTGGTTTCTTTACTTTATACATTTTACCGTCTTCCCCGCGTATTTTCTTTGCCATTTTTTAATACCTCACTTTATGATATAATATTTTTACCGCAAAATATTATTAAAGGATACCCTAGAATGTTGGTAGCATTGCTAGGGTACTTTTTTTATAATATGACTTTACCTATGATCCTGATTTTTTCATTACGTAAAATTCTATCCTCATAATTTTCATTGATAGATTTTAGAATGACTTGTCTGTTGTCGTAATCTTTAATGACTTTCTTACATGTCACGCCGTCTCCGTCAACCTCAATTATAGCAATTTCCCCATTTTCCACATCTTGTTGCTTCTTGTAGAAAACTATACTTCCATCTTTTATCAACGGCTCCATAGAGTCTCCTTGCACGTTTAAAGCGCAATCTGCACCTTCTGGAACATGCGAAAATGATTGCTGTTCGATATCTACATCACCATATTCAAGTACGCTGGGATTGGCTGCTGTTTTGCCTACTATAGGAATAATTTTACTATTGTTAATCTCTTGTTCTTTTAGTTGGTTCTCAGCAAAATTATAGACCTTAGCTTGTCTAGAGGGCACTAGACGATTGTATAGTACGCTCATATCATCCTTAGTTTCTCTTTCGTCTGAAAGACCAGCTAACCACGCTACACTTACGCTGAAAAAATCGGCTAAACGACCAACAATTAATATTTTTGGAGATCTCTCTCCTTTTTCGTATCTAGATAATGTTGCTTTGGTAGTTCCTACCTTGTTGGCTAAATATTCTAGAGAAATCTTTTTCTCTGTGCGTAGAAGTTTTAACCTATATGGAAATAAATCCTCAGACATATTTTCACATCCTTTCAATACAAATTATACATCTAAAAATACACAAAGTAAATAAAAAAATAACCAAACGGTAACTTATGTGTTGACAATGTATTTTCAAGGTGTTAATATGTCGTTGTAACCAAATGGTAACTAGAAAGGAGTGATTAACATGATGACGAAGCAACCTTTTAATCGATTGAAAGCATTGCGAGCAGAATTAGGGTTAACTCAAGCTGATATGGCAAATATTTTAGAAATGAATACTGACACATACAGGAAAAAAGAAAATGGAAAGCGTGATTTTACACTATCAGAAGTGGCAACAGCTAAAGAGAAATTGAATATTGACCCTGAATATTATTTTTTTTACCTGTTTAGTAACCAAATGGTAACAAAAGCTTAAAAGCGTTTATTTTTAGAGGAGGTCTAAAAATGAGTAACGAATTAACTAAAGCAGAATTTAAAAAAGAGTTTAATTATTCGGAATCAACTTATCATAGAAGGATGAAAGAGTTCAAGGATTCGCCATTTAGTGAAGGTTATAAAGCGGTAACGGCAAAAGAAATACTGATCAATCCTGAAATGTTTAACCAATTTAGAGTTTGGAAAGCTGATAACAGATTTAGAGTTAAACGGGCAAAATAGCTTTTGACATTAGGGCGCACAGTTAACAGGGAAAGTAAGCGTCAAACAAAACCATACAGAACAGGAGGAAGGCAGATGAACAACACTTTACAAATTAAAGTAGAGGATTCAACAACANGGAGGAAGGCAGATGAACAACACTTTACAAATTAAAGTAGAGGATTCAACAACAGATTTACTTATTAAGGAATACAAACAACAACGAGTGGTGACGTTTAAAGATATTGATGAATTGCACCAAAGAGCTGAAGGGACGGCAGGAAGAAATTTCCGTGAAAATAAGGATTTCTTTGTTGAGGGTGTCGATTATTTTAATTTGAATGGCGAGAGTTTAGAAAAATTTGCGACGACGAATTTCGTCGGCACAAAAGTAAGATCGCTTATATTAATCACACAGACAGGATATCCAATGTTAACAAAGTCAATGAACGATTCATTATCATGGGCGGTTCAAAGAGAATTAGTTAATAACTATTTTGCACCTATGAAAAAGAAAGCAGGTCCTAAATCATTAAACACAGTACTCCGAAAGAACGTTACAACTGCAAAATATATGGAAGAATTAGGGATCAGTAAAGGTATTGCTTCAGCAAAAGCGATCGAATTGACTGAAAAGGAAACGGGGGCTGATCTATCTGCATGGAAAGTACTTTTACCGTATAAAAATGATAAAGAAACAACCCACACTCCAACCGAATTAGGTAAAATGATCGGATGTAAAGCACAGGGAGCGAATAAGCTTTTGATTAAATATGGACTTCAAATTCGCTTAGACAATGGAGATTATGAAGTGACTGAATTAGGTAAGAAATATGCGGAGTTATTTCCATTCGCCAGAAACGGTCACAGCGATTATCAGATTAAATGGAAAAAATCCGTACTTGAAGTAATCGAAAAAGGAGCCTGAGCTATGAGAAACCTAAAAATAAAAAGAAGCATCTTGCTTGCTTTCGTTTCTGGAATGAGCCTATCAAGTTTGTCAATCGGGGCAAAATTATGTATTGCCATACCACTAATTTTATTGTGGCTAATAAGCTATGATGATGCCGCAATAGAAAGGAATGAAAAAAAACATGATTATCCAGTTAGATAGAACAGCATTTAAGCGTAGAATTTGGCAACGAGCCTACAAACGAGCGTTAAAAAACTATTCCCGTTCTTATGATTCAAGCAAACTGAACGAAGAAAAATTTCAATCGCACGTTGAAAAATTTATTTTCTATGGGATTAAGAATTACGGTACTTGGGAAGAAAGAATACAAAATCGACCAATTGAATTATTGGAAAATCAATACTTGTTGGATCGAACGATTTTAGAGGGAATGAAGTATATAACGCCTCGTCAATTTATGGGGTGGTTTCCAATTACAAAAGATTATGACGGTGAACGATTTGAAATGAAGGACTACTACACCACGATGGAATACATCAATGAGAACGGCATAGACAACCCGATTAGAGAGCCTTTAGAGTTCTTGTGGGAATATATGAACAAAGACACTCGGATGTTCTTGATTAACCATACAGGCACTTTGAGCGACATTAAGAAGCACGAAACAGGTATGGGGATCATGGAGGAATTTCTATTAAGTCATGACATAAAGCCTTTTTACAAAGATGGTTTATAGGGAAGGTGGATGAAAATGAATGAAATTCAGTTGTTTGATTACTCTGTTGTAGATGACAAAACAGCTCAATTCTTACAGTTAAAAGAACAAGAAATGCAATCTATAGTACTAAATAGTTCTATCCAACTTGGAGAGAAATTGATTGAAGCCCAAGAAAAGCTAGCTAAATTTAAAACGGGCACTTTTGAAAAATGGTTCACCTCTATAGGTATGAAGAAACAGACTGTATACAACTATATCAATCAAGCTCAATTTGTCCATCAAATGGACGAATACAAACAAATCGAAATGTTCCAGGAACTACCAACTACCCTGAGAACGGAAATATCAAAACCTTCAGCGATACCAGAAGCAGTTGATTTGGTACTTTCGGGAGACATAAAGGATACGAAAGAATATCGAGAACTCGAAAAGCAATTAAAACAAAAACAACAACAAATTAGTAACTTATCAGAAACAATAACGGAAATGGGTCAAAAAGAACCTAAAATAGTCGAACGTCCTGTACCAGTGGAAAAGTTGCCAGATGATTACCAACAACTGAAGCAATCAGCACGACAAGCTAAGGAAATCTCCAAAGAAAATCAATTACTAAAAAATGAACAGGCTGATCTTAAAAGAAAAATTGAAGAAACAAACGAAGCTTTACGACTAAAAAATAAAATGGAAAATGATGATATTGAACAAATGCAGCTAAAACGACTGCAAAGAGAAGCTGATATTAATGTTCATCAGCTAATTATCAGTATTAATGAGTTTGTCAAAGAACAAGCCGTAACTGCCTATGATTCAGCTGCAATAGCAGGAGCGCCACAAGAAACGAAAGAAAAATTACTTGCTGCTTTGGAAAGAAACGAAAAATTAATAAAAGAAATTAAGCAAGAAATCGGAGGGAATGTATCATGGATAATCGAGTAGTGGATAATCAAACAGTTGCGTTAATTCACACACTGAAAACGCAAGGGCAACAAAGTGAAGCGTTAGCTGATTTACTGATTGAAGTAAATGGAATAAAAAATCAAATGGAAACAACGGCAACCGAGGTAAAATCTCACGTTCAGGAAAGTAGAGCTATCTTAGAGAAAGTCACAGAACAAGTGACGATCAATTACGACGAACAAAAAGACATGACATCTTTAATTGGCAGTAAAGCAGGCGTATTGGCTAGAGAACATTTATCAAGAATGAGTAAAAATTACAGTACGAATTTATTTAAAGCTTGGAAAGGTTTGTTTAATTCTAGATTGCATTCAAAAGTAAAACGTCGAATGAATGTTGTCCGGTATACATCGATTAAGCGAGCGGATTATGACGAAGCAATGGAATACTTGAGAACGATCGCGTATATCACGTTCAGCAGTGCTGACTTGGAACCTACACCAGGTATACTGAAAGTTTTAGAGTTAGAGAACCAAAATAAAGCAGACGGGAGCAATTAAATGAATATTATTTACCCACCATTAGTGCAACAAATGCATGAGATGTTAAAAAAACAAGGGATCGATAAACCTATTGATCAACTATACAAAGAAATGGTTTCTTTCAATATGATCACGCAAACAGGCGAACCGACTGATCTATCTATCGAAGAAGGCCTGGTAAAAAATTATCAACAAAAACACAATCGTTTAATCGATTTTAAAAAGGAATACCCAATATTCATGAGTTATCCGAAAGAAGAATTTACTCAACAAGATGGCGTTTGGTATGTATCTCAAAAAATCTTAGGTGATGTGGCAGTTAAAATGGACAGTGGTCAATTTGAATACGATGAAATACAACAAGTATCCGTCTATATGAGTTATCGCAACTATGATAATCCGCACAATAGCATTGCTGAAACTAAAGGGTGTTATCATCCCTTGTATACCAAGTATGACGATTCAGAGTTTCAACTTTTAAATGGTAAGGTAGCTATTCCGTTGAGTGTTATTAAGGATATGCTATATCGTGCTGAAATAGGCGAGCTTGATTTAGACGTTGAGAAACTAGAGCAAACGGCTAAAAGTATGGAGGAGACAGAATGACTAAACCAACGAAAGAAAGCTATATCGAAGCTGTTGCTGCATTGTTAAATGACGTTGATATAAAAACAGTCAAAAGAATTTACAATGTAACCCAACTTATTTGGAGAAAAACAATTAATAAAGGAGCGTAAAAACATGTTTGAGAGTACAAAAAAAGTCTTTACAAGTGCTACCAACACCGCAAAGACAAGCCTAAATTCCACCAAGAATAAGGTATTTGTATTCTCAATTCTAACAATAATTTGAAAATTAATCAATAAAATTGAGAAATGAGGAAGAAAAATGGATAAAAGATCAAGCGATTTAATGGACAAGGTGAGGTTTGCTATACCAGAACCGTTAGAAACATTAGAAGCTATTACAGCAATGGTAGACAAACTTATTTACAGTTCTTTCAACACAACAAATGTGTCGGAACTTTCTGCAGATAACTACAAGGATGGAATTTTAACCTTGCGTGTTGTTCTATCAGCTTTGCGAGATGTCGAGGGGCAGTTTAGTGAAGTGAGTGACTCGTTTGACAAACTTCAAATGGAAATTCAAGCAGGAGAAAGAGAGATGTAATTGTTAAAACTAACTAGATGAATATAGAGAAGTATGATTATGTCAAAAGAAGAGCATTTTATACCGTCATCATCTATAAAAGCAATAAACATTCAAGAAATTAACAGAAATGAGGAAATATAAATGAATGAAATTAAAGTATTGAATGAAAATGCAGAAGTATTGGAACAAGCAAGTAATAAGTTGGTGGATGCATCAAACGCTATTAGTGATCTAGCAGAAATGTTGGAGACTGTAGACAACCCAGTCGCTAGAACGGCAGTTAGAACGATGAATACATTGATTGATGAACTATTGGATGAAAACTTTAGTGTCATTAAAGAAATATTTGAAGGGGAGAAGGATGAAAGAGCAGAGTATCTAAGCAATTTACGAGGTTACTTCAACGAAGAAACGGGGACTTGGTATGAGCAAATTTGCACAAACTTTAAAAAGCTTACTGGATTCGGTGCTAATAAGTGGTCAGCATTGACATGGACGATTCATCTTTCGTTAGGTCATAGCACATTTGATTATTTAGTACACAACCAAACTATAAAGAAAAACAGCAAAGGTGAGTGGCAAACTTATCTACCATTAAAAAGCCTGGCTGAATACGGTGATGATACTAAAAGAATCAAACATTTAATTGATACTGATTTCCAAGAATTGAAGTAGGTGATTGTATGGCAAATAATTTTAAGAATGATCCAAAGAAAAAACGTTACTACTGGCTGCAATTAAAAGAAGATTTCTTCAATCAAAAGGAAATCAAGTTATTACGTCGTATAGCTGGCGGAGATACTTATACAATCATTTATCTTAAAATGCTTTTAATTAGTCTTAAAGATGAAGGAAAACTCTATTTCGAAGCGATAGGGGATAACTTTGCTGAAGAGGTAGCTTTGAGTTTAGATGAAGCACCAGAAGATGTGGCAATTACTATTAGTTATCTTGAGAAAAAAGGACTATTAGAGATTATCGAGGATGATGAATATTTCTTGAATCGTGTTCCTGAATTATTAGGTTCGGAGGCTTATAGTACTCAGCGCTCAAGACGTCACAGAGCTAAAAAGAAGTTGCAAGAGAACGCTCAATCGTTGCAATGCAACAATGATGAAACGCAACTGCAACAAGGCGCAACTAAGAGAAGAGATAGAGAAGATATAGATATAGAGAAGAGTAATAATAAACCGTCAATTAAAGAATTGACAGAGCGTTTCAATTCCCTTTGGAAAGAGTATCCGAACAAAAAAGGAAAAGAGAAAGCTTTCAAGTCTTACCAGAAGGCAATAAAAGACGGTGTGACAGATGAAACCATCCAACAAGGGATTGACAGCTACATCCAAGAAATCCAACACAAGCGAACTGATAAGCAGTATATAGCCCACGGTTCGACATGGTTTAGCAATCGTAGATGGGGTGATGAATATGAAACAGGACATGTTAATAATAATCAAAGGCAATCAACATCTAATTCGGGAGTGAGGTTCTAGTGGATTTTCCTTTATTGAATGAAGTAAAAGAAACCAGTGAGTTATGTGAAGTACACGGCGTTGCTAAAGTTAAGTTAAAAGATTTTCAACCATTTTGCTTAGAATGTCAAAAAGAAAAGCGAGAGCATGTGGAAAAAGAGAGAGTAAAGAATATGTTTGAGCGGAACTATCGAAGAAAAACTGTCGAAACGTTGAAGCTTGATTCAATAGTTGGTGATACAAAGCTTTGGGATGCTGATTTCAAAAACTATATTCCTGATAACGAAGAAAGCGAAACGGCATTAGCAGCAGCAAGAAAATTCGCTTATGAATATCTGGATCGAGAAAAGAAGTTCAACACAATTTTTTCGGGTGTTCCTGGAGTAGGTAAATCACATCTAGCTATGTCGATGCTCAAAGCAATTAACGAGCATTTTGACCCTTATGGGAGCTGTTTGTTTATCTCTGTGAATGATTTGATGCGATTGATTAAAGATAGTTTTAATAATCCACAAAGCAAATATACAGAGATGAACATGGTTCATTTACTCAATAAGGTAGATGTTTTAGTATTAGACGATTTGGGCAGCGAATCGAGTTTTAAGCGTGATAACCGAGAAGCAGGGGAATATATCCAACAAGTGCTTTTCGGGGTCTTAAACGCACGACAACGAACTATAATCACTACTAACTTGAATAGCGAAGAACTCGAATCGATTTACAACCCTAAAATCGTTAGCCGAATTTATAAGGGTGTTGAAAACCACATCATCAAGTTTACTGAAGCGACAAAAGATAAACGGAGCAAAATTGTATTTTAAAAATGGAGGAATTAGGAATGGAAGCCAAGAAAAACGATTTACAGAAAATATCTGCGTGGGAGAAGTTAGAGCAAACGCGTAATGCAATCAATGAAATATTAGAATGTAGCAGCAAAGGAATACCTATTCTCGAAGGGAAAAGGGAATTGATACAACAAGAGTTGATTATAGCGGTTGGGACTATCGCGACATTTTCGGAATGTTTGGCAAGCGGTGAACTTCATGAACAATTGTGATCGATGCAATGGGAAAGGAACTATTCAAGTTTCGAAAAATGGAATTATAGTAGTTCGTCCTTGTCCGAAGTGCAATGAACTCAATACGCAAAGGGATCAAAGCTTATTTTTGAATCAGCTGGACAAAGCAATAAGAGAAACAGAAGATCCAACAGTGGTAAAAAAGCTTAGGATAATCGGAACATACGGCGAGCCGGACTATCTATTCACAGGGACACTTCTAAGTGCTATAGAATCAGCTTGGAACTACGAAGCAGATGTTTACACCATTGACGATAAAGGTGATATAGACGAGTGTTTATTCACCCCTTGGGAAGATAACGAAGAGTTGTGCTTGATGTTAAAACCATACGGCTTGGAAATAGTGGATGGAGAAAAACAAAGAGAAGTAAGGATCATAGATAATTCAAACCAAATGGAGGAACAGAAAGTATGAACGAAGAACACAAAAAGATAATTAATGCTGCAAGGCAAATTGATGAAGCGCAAAAAGCTTTACTTGTTCCGTTGGTGGTTAAGCATTACAGCGATTTTATGAAGACAGATGAGTATCAGGAAATTTTAAACGATAAGGAACTTACAGACGATGGTGAGAACATGCTAACTGTTTTGTCCATTTACGATAGAGTTCAAAACGAGATAACCAACAACGAGATCAAAAAAATACTAAGTAGCGGTGATCCTAAAATTATTAGTGAAAAAATCATTGATCTATACAGAAATGTCCATGATTTAGAAACAGAACTTTATATGCTACAAATGATTGAAAGTGATGAACAAGAAGAACCTTTCTTCGATTGCATGAATTCATATTATGGATGTTTGCCAGAAGAAAAAATAGGTTTATTCGAGGTTATCGAGGAAGTTGTGAAGCGGAGGAAGGGGCAAAGCTTTGAGTAAAATTACTGAACTATCAGATGAACAACTAGATATACTAGCAGATAAAATCACGATTAGACTAACCAGGGAACAACAGAATGAATTTGAAAAAATGAGACAGTACGCATTCCACAATACAAGATTGTTGCTAAAAAACTATGATAAGTTAAAAGCTCATGTCCAAACAGTAGAGAATCAATTGATTGGTGATCAAGAAACGTTCTGGAATCATAAGTATTTAACGCTAAGCGCTTTGATGCAGAACAGGGCAAAGACAGTAAAGATAATGAATCATGTTATAAACTGCTTAGGTGAATATGAAAGAATATGTAATGAGAATCAAAGTCGAGGGTATGAGCTACTGAAGAAGAAATATTTTGGCACGAAGCTAAGTGATGAGGCGATAGCCAGCTACTATGATATCTCTAGGCAAGCAGCTAACAATCAGATTAAAGAAGCAATTAACGAATTTTCAATATTGCTATACGGCGTTGAAGCATTAGAAATTAAGTAGTAGTTGCATTTCGGTTGCAAAGCACTTGCCACAACACTACATTTTCCATTGTATAATGATATTGTGGAAATAAACCAAACATCAAACAAAAGACAACTACACAAAAATATCAAAGCTAATTCAACTTTTCAGCATTTGGTGTCTGGTTTGTTTACGCTAAGTTGATGGAGAGATAAAGAATAGACTACTCACATAGTGCCATTCATAAATCAACCGTTGACAGAGAGATTCCACTCACAGGTAAATACCTAGTTTACAGCCTGTGGGTGTTTTACATAAAAACTAAGGAGTGATCAAATTGGAAAATATTGATATCAAATGGCAAGAAGGACCTGTAAAAGAAGTCGGTGTAAATGGTGTGCAAATTGTAGACGTACTCCAGGTAGCGAAAGACCGTTTAGAAGCCTTGAACAAAGAATTTCCTTGTCGAGAAAATGCGGTAACAATCACTAAACTCGATGAAGCTATTATGTGGCAGAATAAACGCACTGCTGATCGAGAAGCTCGCGGTGTTGAAGGTTTAAATAAGAATTAATTTTGAGGTACATTGTACCTATATAGTCATCGCTTATGCGGTGGCTTTTTATATTACATAAACCGTCATTTGTGGCGGTTGTTTTAGTTTATTTTAAAGGGGGTGTTAAATTTGTGGAGAAATGGGAATTAGCTTACGAAGATTATAAACAAGGAATGAAGTACAAAGACATAGCCGAGAAATATGAAGTATCTATTAATACAGTTAAGTCCTGGAAGTCTCGCAAATGGAATGCGCCCCCTGATAAAGAGGTTGCAACCAAAAATAAAAAGGTTGCACACAAAAAGAAGTTGCAACCAGTAATAGAGAATGACAATTTAACGGAACAGCAAAAGATGTTCTGCTTATTTTATTTGCAACACTTTAATGCGACCAAGGCATACCAACAAGCTTATCAGTGCGATTACCAATCGGCTAAAACAGCTGGTAACCGGTTGTTGACAAATGTTCACATAAAAAAAGAGTTGCATAGACTTAAAGCAGAGTTGCAACAAGATACCTTTGTTGATGTTAAAGACTTGATCCAAGAATATGCCAAACAAGCCTTTGCTGATATATCTGATTTTACAGAGTTTGGGCAAGAATTAGTTGAGTTTGAGGATGGCGAAGAACGTCCTATATCGTTTGTGAGACTCAAAAACTCTGATGAAGTGGATGGCTCTTTAATACAAGAAGTTAAAAAGGGCAAGGACGGTGTATCGGTTAAGCTCTACGATAAGCAGAAGGCTATGAGCGAGCTTATGAAGTACTTGGGCGGCGATGCTTTGAGGCAAGCACAAATTACAAAAATGCAGTCAGCAAACGAAACAACTGAAACAACTGAAGATAAACTTGATGAGTTACTTAACAAGATTAGCGGTGAATTAAATGGCACTAACTGATGTATATAACGCAAAACAGATTGAGGTACTGACAGAAACAATAAAACAAGATTGGTTTATAACGTTGCTGCATGGAGCGAAGCGGTCAGGTAAAACGAAAATAAATAATGACTTATTTCTGTTCGAGTTACGACGTGTTAGAAAAATAGCCGATGACGAAGGCGTAAAAGAGCCGATGTACATATTAGCTGGTGTTTCCAGTTCGACGATTCAAAAGAACATATTGCAAGAGCTATATAATATGTACAACATCGAACCTAAGTATGACAAACACGGAAATTTTAAGTTGTTTGGCGTGAAGGTGGTACAAGCCTATACGGGAAATATTGGAGGCGTTGGAGCTATTAGAGGTATGACAGCTTTCGGTGCTTATGTAAACGAAGCGTCGCTAGCCAAGCGAGAAGTGTTTGCAGAAATTGTATCGCGTTGTTCTGGAACTGGTGCAAGGATATTAGGCGATACAAACCCAGATAACCCAGAACATTGGTTAAAAAAGGAATACATTGATAATCCGAGTAAAAATATTAAATCGTTTCATTTTGAATTAGATGATAACACATTTTTGGCTGAACGTTATCGAGAAAACATAAAAGAAGCTACCCCAAGCGGGATGTTTTACGATCGGGACATAAAAGGCCTGTGGGTATCTGCCGAAGGTGTGGTTTATCGAGATTTTGATTCAAGTGTACATTATGTGCAATCTGAATCATTGCCGAAATTATCAACATATTATTGTGGTGTTGACTGGGGATATGAACATTGGGGGTCTATAATCGTTATCGGCGAAACAGATGACGGGGTATCATATTTAATAGAAGAACATGCCTCACAGTATGAAGAAATAGATTATTGGGTAGATGTAGCGAAAGGGATCCAATCCCGTTACGGGACTAGGGTGCCTTTTTGGTGTGATAGCGCAAGACCTGAACACGTCGCCAGATTCCAACGAGAAGGCATAAATGCTCATAATGCAGATAAGGCAAGATTATCTGGAGTTGAATCCGTGGCAAAACATTTCAAAACAAACAAACTTTTTATCTGTAGAGACAAAGTAGAAAAGTTTAAAGACGAAATATACCAGTACGTATGGGACAAAAAGAAAGGCGAACCTATCAAAGAATTTGATGATGTACTCGATTCGCTTAGATATGCGATTTATAACCAACACAAACCAAAACCAGAACCGATCAACGTTAAGAAAACAATAGATACATTCAAGAAATTAGGATTAGGTAGGTGATAAAATGGAAAAGAAGCTTTTAAACGGTTCAAGGTTTGATGAAGAAGCAAATAAAGTCTACCGTTTACCAGTAAATAAATTACCAAAAAGATTGATGGGCTCAACAGACGGTTATGCAGAAGAAGTAATCGACTTCGAAAACGAAGATATGCTGAAGATGATCGTTAAGTTCATCCGGCACCATAAAGAAAAACAAGTGCCGCGTTTGCAAGAGCTTAAAAGGTATTCTTTAGCTCAAAATAATATTAAATTTACTGAGGATAAAAGTGCAGATCGAGCCGATAATAAGATTGCCAACGATTGGGCAAGTTTTATTGTAAATTTTAAAAAAGGCGTGCTTTTAGGAAACCCATTAAAGTATAGCGGGGATAAAACAATTGCTAAAAAAATTAATGAGTTTGCTAGTCAATCGAATGAAGATTATCATAATCAATTAATGATGGATGACTTACTTGTATTAGGTAGAGCTTATGAGTACGTTGGTCGTGATGAATATGGGAAAGAAACATTAATCAAGTTTGATCCGGAAGGGACATTTGTCATCTATGACACAACTAAAAATGCTAATTCTATTTGTGGTGTAAATCATTATGATGTTGAGTTTAACGATGAAATAACAAGCTACGTTGATATTTATGCCAACGATGGATTTCTTTATCAGTTCGAAACTAAAGAACAAGACTACGACGATTTAAGTCTTTATGATAACGATCAAACCTATTTCGATACAGTTCAAATCACCGAATGGACTAACAACGAGGAACGACTAAGTGATTTTGAAAAAGTTTTGGATAATATTGATGCTTATGACTTGTCTCAATCATCTATGGCCAACTTTCAACAGGATTCATCAGAGGCTTATTTGGTAATAAAAGGCAATCCAGAAACGGCAGCAGATGAAGAGGGAGAAAATACTAAGCTAGAAGTCCTTAATGCGATGATAAAGGCAAGAGTATTAGTTTTGGGAGATAAAAAGCATTATGGCGAGGGACAAACAGGGAGTGAACCAGATGCTTACTATCTAAAAAAAGAATACGATACAGCTGGAACAGAAGCGTATAATGACAGATTAGTATCTGACATGTTGCGCTTTACATCGTTAATTGACTTCACAGACGAAAATATGGGTGGCAATCAATCTGGTATTGGGTTTAGGTTTAAAGGCTGGGGAAATGATAACGATCGCAAGAACAAAGAACGCATGATTAAAAAAGCTATTATGCGGCGGCTAAGATTGCTGACTCATTCCTGGTCACTAAAAGACAATTTGAATAAACCGCAAGACTTTGCTGACAAAGTAAAGTCTATTTTTATGTCTGCAGATAAGAAACAAGAGTCACTGTATGACAAAGTAAATGAGATTGAAATCCTATTTACTCCTAATGTTCCACAATCTGATGAGGAGATCATGAAAGTTATTGCTGGCATGGTCGGGATTGTATCAGATGAAACATTGTGTGAAATGGCTGCTAAATTGACTGGAGTTCCAGCAGAAACAGAAATTAAACGAATCAAGAAAGAAACTGATGATAGTGTTAATCGGGTCTATGATGGAGAACCTGAAAAAGAGGTTGATGTGAACGATGACGAAGAACAACCAGATTAATTATTGGAAAGATCGAGAAGAAAAAAATATTAATGCTCGTAAAAAAACTGATAAACAAATTGCGAAAGAGATTGAAAACCTATATGCTGATACACTTACAGAAATACAAAAGGAAATTGATGGTTTTTTAGGAAGGTATGCGAGCAAAGAAGGCATATCAATGCAAGATGCTAGAAAAAGAGTTTCTGAAATGGATGTCAAAGCATTTGAAACAAAGGCTAAGAAGTATGTCAAGGAAAAAGACTTCTCGCCTCAAGCGAATCGAGAATTGAAAATTTATAACCTTAAAATGAAACTGAATCGCTTAGAGCTCTTGCGCTCTAACTTATTACTGGAATTAACAGCCTCTAGTGATACGTTGCAGAAAATATTTGAAGAATACCTATCATCGGAAGCAAGAAGCGAATTTGACAGACAATCAGGGATTCTGGGAAATGTCACTGGAGACTACAAAAGCAAAATTGATTCCATAGTCAATGGGTCATACAAAAACGCATACTTTAGTGATCGTATTTGGGGAATTATCCAAGTTGATTTGAGAACGACCTTAGAAAAACTTTTGTTAAAAGCAATTGTACAAGGTTCAAACCCTCGTGAAATAGCTAGGCAATTGAGGAAACCTTTTGATGTTGCTAAAAATCAAGCAGAGCGTTTGGCTCGAACTGAATTAGCAAGAGTCCAATCCGAAGTGCAGAAACAATCCTATACGTCTAACAAGATAGATAAGTTCGTTTTTATTAGGGAAGCAACAGCTTGTCCAATTTGTAAAGCTGTATCAACAGAACCGATATCTATTGATAAGTTTGAAGTTGGAGTGAACGTGGCACCAATACATCCTAATTGCCGATGTAGCACAGCGCCGTATTTTAATCGGGATGAATTCGAGAAGTATTTGGAGGGTAAAGGATTATGATGAACCTTTCAGCTGCAAGACAAGAAAAAGAACGAGGTGTGTCAGTAGAAGCTATCGTTGAAGATTTACAAACAGTTGAACTTGAGCAGATAGCTGTTGTAGGAATTAATAAAAACGATGAACTGGTGATTGGTTACTCTCTAGACAATAGATTAGAACTAATAGGTATTCTCGACGCACTAAAATCTAAGTTAATTGATGGAATACATTATGAACAAGATTAAGTCTGCCTGATCAGTAGGTTTTTTATTGTAAGAAAAGAAAGAAGGAAATTTAAATGAAATTCGAACAGATTTTGCCATTCTTAAAAGAAGGAAAAAAAGTATTCCGCACAGGTTGGAACGGAAGAGGAATGTTTATAGTTCGCCAAAAAGGGTATCCAGAAGGTATCTCTTGTAACAGGCAGACTGCTGAAGCTTGGGATTTATCAGAAGGTGATTTATTTAAAGTCAATCCGTATTTACAAATCAAAAATGCCGATGGAACTCATGCGATGTGGGTGCCAAGTATTGGAGATATATTTGCAGAAGATTGGGAAATCAAATCTTAGTAATTTAACTTTTGTTATGTCCAAGCATTGATGACATTAAAAGCTATGGAAGTGCAAGCATTTATCCACGTTAAAAGATATGGGAAAGGAACGATTATCATGAAAAGAAAGAAATTAGGAATGAACTTGCAGTTTTTTGCGGAAGATACAGGATCTAACGGTGGTGGTGATAATCCGGATAACACCAATAACGGCGAAATTGTTGAAAAAGCAAAAGATGAGCAAGAGACGAACGAATCTGATAAAAAATATTCGGATGAGGACGTCAACAAAATCATTGATGCTAAATTTGCTAAATGGAAGGCAGAACAGCAAAAAGAACAGGATGAGGCAAAGAAATTAGCTGAAATGGACGACAAAGAAAAAACGGATTACGAGAAACAGAAATTGCAAGAAGAAGTCGATAATCTAAGAAGAGAGAAGACACTAGCAGAAATGGCAAAAACAGCTACTTCTATGCTTGCTGACAAAGGTGTTCAAGCTAGCGAGGGTATTCTTTCGTTTGTTGTCAAAGAAAGCGCAGAAGCCACATCAGAGAGCGTAAAAGCGTTTGTTGAATTAATCGATGCAGAACGAGAAGTCATTAAAGCGGACTTTGAAAAACGTTTAGGGTCTAAATTGCCGATGGATGGGACGAGTAATATGTCTGATGTTGGAGGATATGGGAAAAAGTTAGCTCAAAAAACAAATAATGACACAACAAAGCAAACTTATTTTAAAAATTAGGAGGCAGAATGATGGAAAAAAGAATATTTGGAACAAAAAGACAGATTTTGGCAGATGTAAACAATACAAAAAGTTTATCTGTCGTAGTGGGCTCTAAAGATGTTACAGAATTGAACGCCGTAGGGAAAAAATATATCCCTGCGGGTACTCCAGTAGGAGGTGGTGATCCTTTTGGTGATGAGCAAGCAGTAGTTACAGTTACTAATACAGCAGAAAGTGCAGCGAATGCAAAAGGAGTATTGTTGCACGATGTAGTTTTCGATAATGATTCTTCTACAGCAAATGGTACTTTACTTTACTTCGGAACTGTAAATGAATATCGCTTAGAAGACGGGTTAACAGTAGTAGAAGAAGCAAAAGCGGCGTTAAATGGAAAAGTATACTTTGTTAAACGTAATAAATAAGGGGGAATTATAAAATGAAAGTAAAAATCCATGAAGAGACACTAATGAAAATGAATTTACAAATGTTTGCTACTTTTAATATTTTTGATCTTGTGCAAGCGCCGAATGTAGCAACATATTGGGCTGAAAAAGTTAATGCAGCTCAACCGTATTTAGGAGAAGAACTTTTCCCAGCGGATAAACAACTAGGTATGAAGCTAGCTTGGTTGAAAGGTAAAACAGGTTCGCCAGTAGCATTGAGACCATCAGCGTTTGATGCGGACGTTATTCCGCGAGGTCGTGAAGGATTCCAAGAATTAATCGAAAAAATGATTTTCTTCAAAGAATCGTATTATATCGATGAAGAGTTACGTCAAGAATTAAATATGGTGAATCAAACAAATAATGCTGCTTATCGTGATGTATTATTAAACCGAGTATTCGATGATATAGCTGACTTGTTACGAGGTGCAGCTGTACGTCGAGAAATTATGCGTATGCAGATGTTGACAACTGGGTCTATCAAAATTGATGAGAATGGGCAATCATATGACATTGATTATGAAATTCCAGATGAACACAAAGGGAATGCCGCGGTAGCTTGGTCTGATTCTGAAAAATCTGATCCAGTAGAAGATATCGAGAAAGCTATCGCAGTAATGCAAGAAGATGGAGTTAGCCCTGCAAGAGCGATTATGAATAGCAAAACTTTCCGCAGTTTACGCCAGAATGCTTCTATCAAGGCTACTATCTTAGGTAACAATGCCAACGCTCAAGCAGCTAAACTATCCAAACAATCTCTATTAGATTATATCTCAGAAGAACTGAACCTTGAAATTGTTATTTACGATAAAGTTTACACTACAGAATCAGGAACGCATAAGTTTGTACCTGATGAAACATTTGTGCTATTACCTGCTCAAACTTTAGGGAAAACTTGGTTTGGTACAACGCCTGAAGAATCTGACTTAATGGCTGGAACTAGCTCGACAGTATCAATTGTAGATACAGGAGTTGCGATTACAACGATGAAGAAATCAGATCCTGTTAATGTAGAAACTAAAGTGTCTATGATTTCTTTACCATCATTCGAGCAAGCTTCATCAGTTTTCATTTTGAATACTAATATCGCTGGAAATGACATAAAAAAGAACGCTAGAACAAAAGGTTAGTCAATGACTAGCCTTTTTATTTTTGAAAGGAGGCAGTCATGAGTGATCAAGATATTTTAGAAGAAGTCAAACGAACCCTTGAAATTGTAGATACTGATTTAGATAGTCAGCTGACGGATTTTATAAAGCGAACAAATCAGCAATTGAATGTCCGTTTAGGCTTCTTAGAAGCTGTTCCTGACGTTTTATCTTATATCGTAGTTGAATGTACTATTAAACGATTCAACCGCAAAGGGAATGAAGGAATGAACTCCTACGGCCAAGAAGGAGAAACAATTAACTACGGAAAACTTTTGGATGAATTTCAAGACGATATCGATGCTTGGAAATCAAAAGAAGAAGCCAAAAAAAATGTCTCTCCCAGAAAGGGAGTGGCACGATTTATATGAGATATGATGAAAAAGTTGAGTTCCGCATAGAGAAAAAAGAGTATGATTCGAAGCAAGGTAAAGAAATTACAAGAGTTACTGAGTTTAAAGAGAGACGAGCCAATGTTACTGATGCATCACAAGAGGTTATGCAGGTTGCTTTTGGGGATTGGAGAAAAGGTACTAAGGTCATTCGACTACTAAGTCAAATACCTTTTAATCCTACACATGTGATCTATCAGAACAGAAAGTATAAAGTAGCCATGAAGAGACAACCGAGTCGCAAATCTGCTTTTGTTGTGGAAGAGGTGAGTAGCTAGTGGGCAAATCAAAGACTATCATCGGAGCCGCAGAGTTCAAAAAAGCTCTTAAAAGAAATGCAACGTTAGATGATTTGAAAAATGTTGTGAGAATGAATGGTACTGAATTGACTCGTGAAGCCGAGGTGAACGCTCCAGTCGATACTTCAACGCTTGAAAGGTCGATAA
>JXOW01205685.1:0-13225 GCA_001014875.1 Condylostylus patibulatus | reverse complement strand
CTTGCAAGACGAATTAGAGAAGGCTGTAATCGATGGAAGTCTATACGAAATTTGGGAAATCACTAAAACGGAGACGACTGACGAGGACCTGACGAAAGCGGCCGAAACAAAAAAATATCCAGCGACATATTACCAAGGATACATTACTTCGACTGAATCGACATTCGGTGCTGAAGATTTAACAGAATTATCTATTGGATTAGCAATCAATGGTACTGGAGCAAAAGGAATGGCTACCGTTACTGATGAACAATCACAAGTTATTCAATACTCATTCCGTGATACAGGTAAATATGTTCCTGAAACTGGCGGGGAAGCTAAAACGGAAAAAAAATAAATTAAGGAATGGGGCAGAAATTATCTGCTCCATTTTATTTAGGAGGAATACACATGGAATTAAAAATCAATGGACAAGACACTGAGATTGTTTTCGGGTTAGCGTTTAATCGTGAGATAGACATGATTTACAGAATTGAGGGACAAGGTTTAACTTTTGGGGCTGGACTAGATACGTTATTACCTCAATTGTATTCTGAAAGTGCTACAGCACTTCAAGAAGTAATTTATCACGGAACAGCACACATCAAAAAAGGACGTCCTAGTGGCCATCAGGTCGATAAATTCATCGAAGAATCAGAGAATATAGATGAACTATTCAAGCAAGTTTTAACAGAGCTAGGAGAATCTAATGTAGCAAAAAAGAAACTAGCGATGTGGAAGAAACAACTTCAAATAAACGATTAACACATGACGAAATTGTTTTAAATATTATCAGATACTTAAACATTCTTGATTTCGACAGAATCAACAGAATGACTGTATGGGAATATTCAATCCTCATGGAAGGCAAGAAACTACAGAAAATGGACGAAATGGAAAATCTCCATCTATTAGCCTATAAGATTCAAGTGGCTAAAAACACTAAAAAGCAAGGGGATAAATTAGTTCCAGCTTATCCTACATTTTACGACTTTTATGATAAGAAGCTAATAGAAACTGGCGTATCTAGTAAATCTTTAGATGTTGATGAATCTGAAATAGAAATGTACAAGCTCCTATCTAAAATGTGAGGAAGGAGGTAAATAATGTCTCAATCATACAGTATACAAGCTGTTTTATCTGCGGTAGATAAAGATTTCACTAGTAAAATGAACAACGCTGTTGGTACAACAGACAAACTAGACGATGGAATGAAAAAAACAAACACTAGCATCTTGGATATTGCCAAAGGTGTTGGTGTTTTTAAATTGGTAGATATTGGTGTATCTGCTATCACCAATTCTTTAGGTGGTGCCATAAAAAGATTTGACACGCTGAATCAATATCCAACTGTTCTACAATCCTTGGGAGCAAGCGCAGAAGAAGCAGATAGTGGGATGCAGATTCTTTCAGATGGCATAGATGGCTTACCATCGACTTTAGATGAAGTAACAGGAACAGCTCAACAAATGTTTTTGGTTTTTCGTGATGCGGACAAGGCTTCTGAAAGTACAATCGCATTGAATAATGCGTTACTGGCTAGCGGATCTAGTGGAGATAAGGCAGCTCGAGGAACAGAGCAATACTTAAAAATGTTGCGTTCAGGGAAAGTTGACATGGATGTTTGGGGTACACTCCAGGACACTATGGGAATTGGACTAGATAAGACAGCTAAATCTATGCTCGGAGCTGGAGCTTCTACTCAGGACCTTTATAAAGCATTACAAAGTGGAGAAATAAGTGTTACTCAATTTAACGATGAAATAATTAAATTGAATGGTGGTGTTGGCGGATTTGCTGAGCTGGCTAGAGCTAACTCAAAAGGTATTGGAACATCTTTTAAAAACATGGGAAATGCTGTTACAAAAGGTGTAGCTAATGTTATCAAAGCGCTCGATCAATTTGTAAAAGATGCTGGTATTAACGCAGACGGTATTATGGGTATTTTTGACAAAATGAAAGAGGGTATAAATACCTCGTTTAAATTCGTTATTAGCTTGATTGAAGTTGTAACTCCCTATTTTGCGCAATTTATTAAAGTTATAGGTAGTTTAAAACCTTTGTTACCACCACTGACAGTAGCAATAACTGGCGTAGGAACGGCTATCGGTACGATGAAAGTGATCAACACTATTACACCGATGATAACAAAAATGAGCGAATCCGTAAAAATTGCTTCGAATGTATTTCAAACGTACACCGTTGCAACAAAAGCAGGGATGGCATCGACTAAAGCATACCAAGCTGCAACAGTCGGTGGTAACTTAGCGATAAAAACTAGCACAGTATTATTCGGGGCTCTTACAGGTAAAATAAGTCTTGCTACTGGGGCTCAAATGTTGGCAACTAAAGCAACCATCGGTTTCAAAGCGGCTGCTAGCGGATTGTACGCCGCATTAGGACCAGTTGGAATTGCAATGGGAATTGTTGCTGCTGCAGGAGCTGCACTAGTCTGGATGAATAACGAAAATACTAAAGCATCAAAAGAATTAAAGCAAGCGCAAGTTGACATGAAAGAATCTTTAGAAGAGTCCGTTACATCTTACGACAAAGGCATAGAGAAAACCAAAGCCCAAAGCGAAATGAATCGTCAGTTGAAAGACGAAGTTGTAGATTTAGCTGTACAAGAAAACAAATCTGCTGAAACAAAAGAACTTTTGAAAACGAAAGTTGACGAATTAAACAGCAAGGTTCAAGGGCTTGGCTTAGCCTACAATGAAGAAGCTGACGGCATTACAATGAGCAATGAACAACTGGAAAAGCGTCTTGAACTGCAAGAAAAACAAGAAATGGGTAATGCTGCGGAAGAACGTTTGATAGAGTTACAGCAAAAAAGAGTTGAAGCTACAGAAAACTTGAAAAAAGCTGAGGAAGCGAAACAGGAAGTAGATAATAAGTTCATCACTTGGGGCAATGAAATTAAAAACACGGAAGAAGCTTTGACTACTGCCAAAGAGAACCGGAATAATATTGAAGAGCAAATTGCACAAGCGACTATCACAAGAGACAATGGACTGAAGGCAAGCGCTGAAGAATTAAGCTATGTGCAAGCTCAAATGGTTGAACAACAAAAGGTGAGTTATACCGACCTAACAGAATCTCAAAAGACTGCATTTGATGCGATGCAAACACAATATGATGCATTGAGGGAGAAGACTACTAGTGCATTTGATGCCATTGAGCAAAAGCAAGCTATAAGCTTAGAGCAGATGATAGAAAACTTGAATAAAAATGCCGAAGCTGTGCAACAGTGGTCGTCCAACGTTGCAATTTTAGCTGAACGAGGTGTTGATCAAGGGTTGATTGCTCAATTGGAGAAAATGGGTCCTGCAGGAGCTCAACAGGCAGCAGAGTTGGTTAATCGTAGTGATGAGGAATTAAAAACACTTAGCGATACTTATTCTAATAGTGTCAAAGCTGCTAATGATGCGATGGTAAGAACTGCTGGAGAAGGATCGCAACCCTTTGTAGATGAGATGAGTAAAACAGTTGATAAAGCATCAATTGGAGCTAAACAAAAGTTTGAAACAAGTGATTTATTCACATTAGGTGGAAGGATTACAGGAACTCTAAAAGATGACATTGAAAAAAATTCTACCCAAGTCGAGGAAGCTTCGAAAGGCCTAGTTAATAAAGCTGTAAGCCCATTAAAAGACTTGCAACCAAAACTTTATCAATCTGGAAAAGAAGCCCCTAATGGGTTAGCACAAGGAATAAGCGAAAATACTGATGTTGCCGGCAAAGCTTCCGAGAAGATGGGGAACACAGTAGATGAGCAATTAAGAAGTTCGCTTGGAATCCATTCCCCTTCACGGGTGATGGCAGATAACGGAAAATTTATTACAACAGGTTTAGCACAGGGGATTGAAAACGGTCAAAATGAGCCAATTCGCAATATTAGGACTATTGCGGATCGCCTTAAAAATGAATTAAACGGATTGCCTAATGAAATGAATACGATTGGTAATTATGCGATGGCAGGCTTTGCAGATGGAATAAATCAAGGTGGAGAACAGGCAATAGAGAATGCAAATAGAATTGCAAATGATGTTGCAAACACAATGAGATCAGCATTAGATATCCATTCCCCTTCTCGAGTAATGATGAAAATCGGAGGTTTTGTTGGAGAAGGTTTAGCTATTGGAATGGAAAAGAGCGCTAAGTTAGTAGGAAAAGCAAGTACCTTACTTTCGGATGCATCTATGAATATATCATCTGGAGCTATCGGACAACAAACTAGCCAACTTACCGGAGAAAGTAGTCAGAGTTTAAATATAACAGTCGAATCGATTTTAGATGGAAAAATTTTAGCAAGAGAAACTGCATATTTTATGGCAGCAGAATTACAGGGTATTAGCAATAAAAAGAACGCAGCGTTAGGGAGGAGGATTTGATGTATAACTTTGTTGATACTATCGAAATCCCTAATATAAATGATATTCCAAAGGAAGCGATGAATTTTAATGGGAAATTTTTAGAAGAGATAATCCCTGGGTATCGCACATTATCAGTTTCTGGGCGAGAGCTCGCTACTACAGAAATCCAAAGCTATCAGCTAGGAATAAGAGACGGGAAAAGACAGGTTTACTCTCGCATACCAGAGAGAGAGCTTACAATTAAATATGCTCTGATTGCTAATACTGAATCTGACTTTCGTGACTTATTCAATCGACTGAACATCACATTATTTAGTGAAAAAGATGTTGAAATTTGGTTTAACGATGAACCTGAAATGTTATGGAGTGGTAGTAAATCTAAAGTATCAAGTGTACCAGATGGTACTAATAAAATCATAAGCACGTTTTCTATCACTCTTAATGACCCGTATAAATATACTAGGTCAGATGCAACAAGTGTCACATGGGGCTCTGAAACCATCACGTTTAAAGCTAACTATTTAATGGGGAACACTGGGTCTGGTGCTGTCGACATGCCTATTGTTATTGAAGGCGGGGCTTATTGGGGATCAACTATGATAACATTCCAAAATAGTTCTTATCTGATGGGGGATGACGGAACAGAATCTAAACCTATTGAAATTTATCCAACGGTTGAGGGACTAAAAGTTAAACCCGAAATACTATTAAAAGGTACTGGACGTGACGTGTGGATCAAAACTCGCAACGACACCATAAATTTAGGTGATTTCGATGATGCTGATATTTTTATTGATACGAAAAAATTTAATATTACAAAAAATGGTAACCCGATGATTAGACCAATGAATGATTTTTATATTTACCCGAACGAACCTTTGTTTGTCCAAGCGAAGGATAGTGACTTTACTCTTACTATAAGGTATTCAAATAGATTTTTATAAGGAGGTTATCACCTTGCTAATGTCAATGGACTTAAATCGGGAGTACACAGCTATTTTAGATAATGCTTACAATGTCAGCTACGAAAAAATTGAAAATCAGATAGGTAATATTGAATTCACGATGCCATTAGATGATCCAAAGAATGATTCGTTGCAAGAATTATTATGGGTAGAACTAACCGATAATGAAGATGAATACATTGGTCTATATCGAGTGATGCCGTCAACAATTCAAAAAGATGCCAGTAACAATAAAATAATCTATACTGCAACTCACGCCCTAGGGACACTACTCGACAGTGTCCTTTTTGGCTACCATGAATTAGTGAATCGCAAAACTGTTGATGTGATTAATTATGTTTTAGGGAAGCAAACAACAAAGCATTGGGTGCTGAAGAATTGTGAGTTTACACGGTATTTCAGCTATGCGTGGGAGAATGAAAATGGATTAGCGGATGCTTTGTTTTCTATTCCTGCTGCATTTGACGAAGACTATGTTTGGGAATGGGACACACAAGTTTATCCATTTGAACTATCACTTGTTAGACCACAAACAGAAGTAGTTGCTCGAATTCAAGAAGGGTACAATATGCAAGGTTTTGAGATCGAAAAAGATCCGAATAATCTTGTCAACCGGGTTTATCCTTTAGGATCGGGCGAAGGAATTAACCAGATAAATATAAAATCAGTCAATAATGGTATTTCATATGTTGAAGACAAGGATTCCATAGAAAAATATGGCTTAGTCGAATATGTTTGGGTGGACCAACGATTTACTATTCCACAGGCTTTGAAAGATAATGCTCTCAACATGTTGGAAAAATGGTCGATTCCTAAAGTCAGTTGGTCCGTAAACGCTGCTGACTTAACAAAACTAACAGATGACCCACTAATCGTAGACAAACTCCGTAAGGGTGGAGTTACAATGATTAATACAAATGATTTTGGCTCCGTTAACTTAAGAATTAAGAAAGAAGCTAAAAGTGATGTGTTCGGCGCCCCGCAAAATTTGCAATTAGATTTGGGCAATCTTAAAGATGATATCACGACTACGATGTCGGATTTAGGGCGTAAACAACAGATCAATGAGACATACTCACAAGGTGCTACAAACATTTTAAATTATAGCTATCAAGATAATTGTGAGTCAGCATATCCAGCGATTATAGAGTTTTACTTGGATGACGATGTATTTCATGTGAACACGGTTGAATTGACGTTTAAAACGAAAAGATATCGAGGATACACTAAAGCAGTCAAAGGCGGAGGGGCAAGAGTACAGTCTACTTCTGCTGGTGGTGCTAGCACTCAAACGAGTACTGATGGCGGTAATTATTCTACGGGTTCAACTACTTCTGGTGGAGGCGGAAGCACAGCGACAAGTACGGTAGATGGTAAAAGTACGCAAACAAGTAGTGCTGGTGGAAAGCATAGACATATTATGTTTACACCGTCTAATGCATCTGGACCAATTCAGCCAAATGTTCGATATGAGGCTGGAAGCGGTGCGCTTTTACAATTAGATGGTTCGAATCGACCTATTTATACTAAAGAAGAGAGCGGGGAACATTCTCACACAGTGACTACTCCAGCACATTCTCATAACGTGAATATCCCAAACCATACTCATAATTTTAGTATCAATATTCCAAAACATTCGCATAAGGTAACTTTTCCAGCACATACGCATCAAGTCACGTTACCAGACCATACACATCCTCTCGAATGGGGGATATACGAAGCTCCGAATAGTGCAAGCAGTGTTGATATCATTGTAGATGGGAAAACACTTACGCAACATGAGACAAGCCAACAACGACTTAATTTAGTGGACCATCTACGAAAAACAACCTCCGGGAAAATATCCAGAGGTAATCATACAATACAGATTAAACCAAACAGACTTGCGAGAATCGAAGCGCAAGTTATTTGTCGTGTATTTATTCAATCACAACTAGGAGGTCAATTTTAATGAAAGCTTTAGTAGTTACTTTGAAGAATGGTGTTCATGTCCAGATGTATTTTGAAAAAGAATCAGAAGCAAAGGAAATCCAGAACAAAATATTAAAAAGTAAAAGCGAGTTTTGTGAAATGATCGATACTGCAACTGTAAGAGTGAGTGAGGTTGCTCTGATCGAAATCGTTAATGCTGAATTGGAGGAAATAGAATGACAATTAAAGTGAAAAAAATAGATGGAGAAGCATTTACTGCAGAAACAAATAAAACTTTAGATGAGATTTTTGAAGAACTGTCTAACACTTCGGAAAATAGCTTTATCTTACTTGGGGAACACATCGAACAAAAAATGACAATCCAATCAATTGAAAAAGAATAGAGGTGATTTAAATGGCAGTTGAACAAATCAAAGAAACAGACACACTAAACCAAGGACGCGTAAAAATTAATGCTGTTTTAGATCAATCAAACGCATCATCAGAAAAGGTAGATGCTTACAAGACTGAA
The DNA here is from genome assembly GCA_001014875.1 of Condylostylus patibulatus. NCBI lineage: Eukaryota > Metazoa > Arthropoda > Insecta > Diptera > Dolichopodidae > Condylostylus > Condylostylus patibulatus. The sequence goes on along the minus strand of JXOW01205685.1, from coordinate 5,462 downwards.
CTGACAGAAGGTGTAAAACAAGCAAAAGAGATAGCTGAGAATGCTGGTAATCAAGCTAAGGAAATAGCCGAAGAAGCTGGAGAAAACGCCAATAAAAAAGCGGACCAAGCAATTGCTGATTCAAAAACAGCCGTTGATACGTCAAATCGGGCAATTGGTACTGCCAATCAAAACAAACAAGATTTCGATGCGCTAAGAAATGAATTTGAGGACGTAGTTGCTGAATCTGGGGATAGCACTCCAGAAATTGTACAGGCAAGAACTGACACACAAGGAATCAAACAAACCACGTTACAAGCTCGATTAATCAAAGATTTTGGGGATCGATTGACTTCAGCTGATGCCGTACAAATGTTTAGCGGTCCAATAAATACTTCTAAAACTATGGATTTTTCTGGTAAAACTACTGGCAATAAATCTAGCAATCCCCATGTTGCTTACGCAGATAACTCTTCAACGAGTTTAAAAACACCTACTGCTAGTTGGACAGAAATGAATCAGGAAGAATACAACAAAGTAGCTGGTCGTGATGATACGGGTGTTTCTACTGAATCGATGAGAAATGGTATTGTTCCGCAACAGAGATACGAGTTTGACATATTAGAAACGGTTAAGCAATTGGCACCAAATATATTTGATGGTTTAGACATTGGCGAATCAGTTAAATTCGTGAAAGATAATTTTATCTCCTTTAGCTTAAATACAAGAAGCAAAGCCAGCTCCTCTGGTAACAAAGTTTTAAAAGTAGCTACCTATTTAGAATCAGCCAATACCTATACTACACAAATCCAACAAAACGCAGCTGATTATACTGATTTTAAGATTGACATCAATGATAGTAACTTTATCAGTAGTGATGGGAAATTGAATGTCCTGGTTTACACAGATAGTGCCAATGGTGTTACTGCATCTTTAGTTGATACGGATTATATAGGTACACAATTAACGATTTCTTTGAATCCTTTGACTGTGCTAGAAACGTCTGGATTCGTGAAAAAAAGTTATGTTGAATCAGAGGTATCGAATCTGGCTACTAAAACCGAATTAGATGAACATACAGAAAACGATGATAATCCGCATAATGTGTCAAAATCTCAAATAGGATTAGGCCTGGTTGAAAATTACAGTGTAGCTACACAAGAAGAAGCTGAAATTGGGGAAGTATCCAACAAATATATGACGCCAGTTCGCGTTTTCCAAGCAATTTCAGAGTGGGTTAAAGGAAAATTTGTTGGAAAAGTAGGAGATGAAGATGTTGGCGGTGTTAAAAACTTTACTAGCATTCCTCAAATTAACAATATTCCAATTGCAGTCGATAGAGGGGTAGCCTATAAAGAAATAACACTCAATACGTCAACAAATGCAAATATAAAAAGTGGCTTTATTAGACTTTGGCGTGTAGGTAACCTAGTAAATGTCGGTGTCTATCTAAGTTTATCTGGTCCAGTCAGATGGGCAAACCTTGCACCTTTCCCAAAAGGGTTTGTTCCGCAAAGTCCCGGAAGTTTTGGTGTTCCGTTAGGATCGAATGGCGGAGAACAACTTGCAGCTACACTTTATGGCGGATCTGGGAACTTCAGACTTTTAACTGCCGGTTCGTTACCTTCTTCTGGATATGATTTTCAAGGTACGGGAATTTATTACACAGAATCAGACTTTCCCAGTTAAGCCTCTGGATGTACCAGAGGTCTTTTATAAGTCTGCACTGGATGAATTAAAAAATAAAATTAATCACAATTTAATTTCCATCGGTTATCAGACGGACAATCACTATGATTTGTGGTATTGGGTGCAACATGTGGCAGACGGAATATCTAAGGTAAATAATTTAGCCTATTTACAAGATTCTGTCGATGTCATAATCGCCGGAGGGGACAATGTACAAAGTGGGAGAATTGGAAAAGAACTAAACGTGACTATCATGAATCAATGGTTGTCTTTCTTTTTCGCTGGCAATCAAGCTGACCGCTTTGCATTAAGAGGGAATCACGATGATGGCTCGCAAAAACCTAGTGATTTTAACAAAGTAAAACCAGCTTTAAGTGATGTTATCACTGCGGATGATTTTAAATCCATGTATAGAACAAAAGCATGTAATTACGGTGAAGTGAGAGATGGAGATAGTCTATATGGCTACAAAGATTATACAAAACACAAAATCAGAATTATATTTTTAGACTCGATTGATAATCCAACAATAGTTGATTCTACAGGCAAACTGAAATATTACGGTATGGGCACCATGGGATTTAGAGAAAGGCAGCTAAAATGGATAGCACAAGAAGCGCTAGGTAATTGCCCAGATGATTATCATGTAGTGATGTTTAGTCACGTCCCAATTGATGGTTCTCAAAATGAGGCGAACTCAATAAATCATAAGAGTTTGATAAAAATAATTAAAGCGTTTAATGATCGAACATCAGTAAAACTTGTAAGTGATAGTACTAGTGTTTACCAAGAAGATTTCGGCGTAAATTTTGCGGTAGACTTTTCGAATCGCAAAACGAGTAATTTTGTAGGATACATTGCCGGACACAATCATACAGAAAAAATGACTTTAGTTGAGGGGTTTAATGTAATCATTTGTCGCCAAGCTGTTTTCGAAGATTGGCAACCAGAAACGTCATTGGGCACAGCCAAAGAAGATGCTTTACAAGTGATACAGATTGATACAAATAATCGAAAAATTATTATTTTAGGATGCGGAAGAGCGACAAACAGAGAATTTAGTTACTAAGAGAGTAGGTGGACAAATGAATGATGTGAAACTCGAAGAATTACAGGACATTTTCGATGATCGCTATATAAAAAAAGAAGATTTAGAAAAGCAGGTAAATGAAGTTGCCAGTAAAAAGTACGCAAGTAAACAAGATTTATTAGAAGCAATTGGAAAAATTGAAGCAATGCAAGTTGAACAGACAAGGAACACTGAAATGCTAAACAAAATCTATGAGATTGTTATCTCGATACAAGAAGACCAAAGCCAACAAAAAGCAAAGCTTGCTCTTTTAGCAACGGACGTAGAGATTGCAAAGAAGGTTTTGTTTAGACAAGTTTGGGAATCGTTACCTCGCATTGTGAGGGTCTTTGTGATATCGATTAGCATATTTCTACTGTTGATTATCTTTTCGGCGCTGATAGGCGAGACTGCTAATCAATTTATGCAAACGAACGGTTTGTATGTGGCGGTAGCTACTGCAACAATAAGTTATCTATTTTCTAGAAAGGAGTGAACAATATGAGCTATTGCCAATGGTGGAATCCCTGGTGTAAAGGGAAACGAGCAGTAAAAAATGTTTTAAACGATCAAGTATTAAGAATTCTGGAAGAACAGAAAAAAGAAGAACAGAAAAAAGAAGAACAGAATATCAAAAAAACGAAAGAGGAAGCTTAGCGGCTTTCTCTTTTTTAGGAGGAAAAAGAATGGACAGTATATTAGCATCAGCTACAACAATTGTTGCGTTTGTATTAGCGGCGACGCAACTAGTAAAGAAGTACACGGGAACTGATAATAAGTGGTTACCATTAATCAATTTGGGCTTAGGAGTAGCACTTGGCATTGGCTGGAGCCTTTCGTATGACCCAGAAAATTTAATTAACTTTATTTGGGGCGGCGCTATAGCTGGTTTGGCAGCAGGTGGGTTTTATGATTTAGGAGCAAGCAATTTAAAGAAGGGCAGTGAAGAGGATGGAGATTAAACGCCAGATTAGGTCTACTCCACAAGTAGGCTATGCACCTTACAGGCAAATCCATCCCCACAGCACTGGAAATCCTAACTCCACCGCACAGAATGAAGCGGACTTTATGAGCCGAAAAGATTTGAATAGCGGGTTCTACACTCACGTAGTTGGGAATGGACAAGTCATCCAAACAGCTGAAGTAGGACGTGGGGCTTATGATGTAGGTGTAAAATAGTATCTCCAATCTTTTATGTTATAATTAGGCATCAGGGTATTAGGACGGTGTATAACGTGGAAGAAATATATAAACCATTGAACTATCAAGGGAAATCAATAGCAGGATATGAAGTATCTAATTTCGGAAATGTAAAAAGTTTAGAAAGAGAAATTTCGTATGAGACAACCAATCAAACAGGCAAGAAATTCATATATAAAAGAATTCAACCAGAAAAAATATTGAAAACGAGAAAAGATCGTGGAGGATATTTATATATAAGTTTGCCAGTTGTACAAGGGAAAATTAAATCTGTTAAAGTTCACAGAATAGTTGCTGAAAACTTCATAAATAATCCTCATAATTTTATGTTTGTTAATCATAAAGATGAAAACAAAGAAAATAACAACGTTGAAAATCTTGAGTGGGTGACAATGGCAGAAAACAACTCATATGGAAGTAGAAAAGAAATTTTTAAACCTATTGCAAAATATTCACTAGACGGAAAATTAATTGCTAAGTATCCAACATTAAGACAAGCTGGTAGAAGTGTAGATCGTGGAAACGGGAAAACTGGTGAAGGAAATAGGGTATCTATAAAAAGATGTTGTGAAGGAGAACTAAGTAGTTCAATGGGTTTTATTTGGAAGTATCTATAGCTGCACTGCATGGATAGGAAACTTCCATGTACTAAAAACATAAATTGCTTTGAAAAACCTTAGAGCCTATAAGCCACAATAGCGGAGAAATTACGCTATGAAGGATTAACAAGTTATAGGATTGGTTAGTTTAGCAGCACTACCCCTACCCTTTAAAGCATGGGGAATGTTCAACGACTAGAGGATTGCCTCCTCGTAGGGTTTAAGCAAACTCGAAAGAAGAACTGCCTAAGTCTTTGATATGGCAGAAAGAAATAGTCTGGACACGTCTTGTAATGAGAGTGCCGATAATTATTGGAGCTAATTTAGCGAATTAGTGAAACGCACGGAGATTGGAATTACGAAACGTATGCTGCAGTTGAGTTAATCCAAAGTCATGCCACGAGAGCAGAATTTGAACGAGATTATCGTTTATATGTGGAGTTGCTTCGACAATTAGCTAAAGAAGCAGGCATACCACTAACTTTAGATACCAAGGATTTAGCGGGAATTAAAACGCACATGTTTTGTACTTACAATCAACCCAATAATGGAAGTGACCACATTGACCCGTACCCTTATTTAAACCGGTGGGGAGTTACTGTCAATCAGTTTGAAAGTGATTTAGCGAATGGATTCAGCAGCGATTCAGCGGATAGCACTAGACCAACACAAAAAATAGAAGGGGATGATATTATGTATATTTATGAAGTGACACGCAGACAAGGAAATACGGAAATTTGGTTCATGAACGGAGCAACTCGATGGTACTTACCAACAGATGAAGCAGTAGCGACTGCAGAAGCACAATTGAAAAAATATGGTCGTTCTACCGCTCGTATGCGCTTTAACTATGATAATTTCCAATTGAAACAGTTAGAGAAAGCTTCAAAAGAAGTTAAATAATTCTTTTTCTTTGCAAAATATGA
>JXOW01202056.1:0-14739 GCA_001014875.1 Condylostylus patibulatus | reverse complement strand
TTAAGATTACATTATATAGGAAAAAATTTCAACAAAAAAAAAAAATCAATATTATAAAAATATTAGGCGACACATTAATTTCACAAAAGTTTCACATATTTCATATGTTATATATAATACACCTGTATCACTTTTGTCTTATACACCAAAAAAAAATTTTTTTTTGCACTTTTAACATTTACAGTTGTTTGCACAATAAATGAGGATTGCCAAATTATTGAAGCTTGCATCAATGGCAAATGTCAACGGCCTTGTGATGTACATAATCCTTGCGCTCACAATGCCGTTTGTGTAAATACTAACCATGAATCAGATTGTAGTTGTGTTGAAGGGTATCAAGGCAACGGATTTGTTGGATGTCAACCGGGTAAGAAAAATCGTATTTGAATTAAAATATTTTTCTTTAATTGTTTTCAAACGCTACGTAAAAAATTTTGTTTTTTGTATAAAATATAGTTGTGGTACATGAATCGATCTGTCAATATAATGAAGATTGCCCACCAGATAAGCTTTGCGATCGTTTGAACCGTAGATGTATTAGTCCGTGTCTGCATGATTCATGTGGTCATAATGCGGAATGTATTCCAAGAAATCATGGTATAGAATGCCATTGCTTAGATGGATTTAATGGAAACCCCTATATTGAGTGTTCAAATGTACAAGGATGTAGATCTGACACTGACTGTACACCAGCAGAAGCATGTGTAAATGGAAGATGTTCTTCCCCGTGTTTATGCGGTACAAACGCATTGTGTGATGTCTTTAATCACAAAGGAATTTGTAAATGCCCACCAGGATATGGTGGTAATCCAGAAATTAGTTGTAATCCACCTACAAATCCTTGTGATCCTAATCCCTGTGGTGTTAATGCCTTATGTGAGATTGATGGTGGAAATCCAATTTGTTTCTGTCCGAAAGGTCAAACCGGAAACCCGTTTAAAAATTGCAGTATGTACTGGTTTATTATTTTTGTATATTTTGTATTTGCAAATTAAAATATATTTATTTATTTTTTTACACTTTAGTACCTGAAGGTGATGAGTGCTCTATAAATCCATGTGGTCTAAATAGTGGTTGCCGTGTAAATGATGGAGTTCCGATTTGTTTCTGCCTACCGGAGTTCGAAGGTCAACCGCCTGAAGTACCATGTACATTGCCATCAAAACCATGTGATCAATCTCCATGTGGTCCAAACACGCAATGCACAGTTCTTAGTAATGGATTTTCTAAATGTACTTGTCTTCCTGGTTATATCGAAAGCCCTAACACAATTCGGGGCTGTGTTGAGCCGATAAATGCTTGTGAACCTAATCCGTGTGGTTATAATGCTATTTGTGATGCAACACGTTCTCCAGTGTGCTCATGTCCAGGAAATTTAATAGGCAATCCATTTAAGGAATGTATAGAGCCATCTATTTCTAAAACACTTTGTCAACCGGGTCCTTGTGGAAGAAATGCTGATTGTTATGTTGCTAACAATCGTGAACAATGTTTTTGCAAACCAGGTTTTACGGGTGATCCATATGTTGATTGCAATGAACCTCCCAGAACTCCATGCGATCCGAACCCTTGTGGGCCCAATGCACAATGTATTGTTTCAACCTCTGGACAGAGCATTTGCGTATGTCCTGATGGAATGGGTGGTGACCCTACGAGTGTTACAGGATGTCATGGATTTGAATGTCAAATTGATGACGATTGTGATGAATCAAAATCTTGCATGGGTTTCCGTTGTCACGATCCATGTCCTGGATCTTGTGGCTTGGGTGCCGAATGCAAAGTAGAACATCATCGCCCCGTTTGCTTCTGTTCCCAAGGATTAACAGGAAATCCTGCTATAAGGTGCTATGAGACACCAACATTACCACCATCACCTAAAAATCCATGTGTACCATCTCCATGTGGTGAAAATACTGCATGTAATGTGCAACGAAATAGGGCTGTTTGTTCGTGCTTACCAGATTTCTCTGGCAACCCAAAAACTGGATGTAAACCAGAATGTGTGGTGAATTCAGATTGCGCAGAATCACGCTCCTGTATAAATCGAAAGTGCGTCGACCCTTGCATTGGAATTTGTGGACGTGATGCTGAATGCGTTGTGGTGCAACATACGCCAATATGCAACTGTATTGAGGGACATACTGGAAATCCATTCTTTTTGTGTACTCCCGTAGGAATATTGAATGATACCAAGAGAGATCCATGTACACCATCACCTTGTGGGCCTAATGATGTTTGCTCCGTTTTTGGAGACGGAATAGCTCTATGCGATCCTTGCTTTGGCTCAAATGCTCAACAACATCCAGGTTGCAGACCAGAATGTGTATCCAATTCAGAATGTCCGTTTGATAAAGCATGTCTTGGGCAAAGATGTTTAGACCCTTGTCCTGGTTCTTGTGGGCATCATGCTTTATGTAATGTTTACGAACACAATCCTATATGCTCCTGCCCACAAGGACATATGGGAAATCCTTATGAGCATTGTATAATACCAAGTCAACCAAGAGAGCCCGAAACTTGTAATACTATTCAGTGTGGCGCCAACGCTATTTGCAAACAACAAAGAAATGGAGTTTTAGCTTGTATATGTCAAAAAGGCTATTTTGGAGATCCGTTGATTGGTTGTCGACCAGAATGTGTTTTAAATTCGGACTGTCCCTCAAATTTAGCTTGTATTAACACAAAATGTGTAGACCCTTGCCAGGGCGCATGTGGAACCAACGCAATGTGTACTGCGGTTAATCATGCTCCTATTTGTTTCTGTCCCGCTGGATTTACGGGAGATGCAGCTATAAGCTGTAACCATATATATTTGCCACCAGTTAAACCGACTATTATTAACCCATGCGAACCATCACCTTGCGGGGCAAATAGCCGTTGCCTTAACACACAAGAAGGTAACGCTGTATGTTCTTGTTTGCCAGGATTTAAAGGATCTCCACCTGCTTGTCAACCGGAGTGCATAGTCAATTCTGAATGTCAACAAAATCGAGCCTGCATAAATCAAAAATGTGTTGATCCATGTCCAGGAACATGTGGTATAGGTGCATATTGTGAAGTATTACTCCATAATCCTATTTGCAATTGCGAATCAGGTTATGAAGGAGATCCGTTTGTATCTTGCTCTAGGATACCTGCTATCGAAGAGCCTAGAGTGCCAGAAAATCCTTGTTCCCCATCGCCATGCGGCCCAAATTCAATTTGTCAAGTTAAGCAGAAGCGTCCGGTATGTTCATGTGTAGAAAATTATATAGGTAGTCCCCCATATTGTAGGCCAGAATGTACATTAAATAGTGAATGCCCCCAAAACAAGGCATGTATTCGAGAAAAATGTAAAGATCCTTGTGAAAATACGTGTGGAGTGAATGCAAAGTGTACAGTAGTGTCGCATGCAGCTCATTGCAGTTGCGAAAATGATTACGAAGGTGATGCGTTTGTTGGGTGTAGTAGAAAGGTAATTACTGAAGAACGTAAGGATCCATGTTATCCAAATCCATGCGGAGAAAATGCAGTGTGCAACGAAAGAAAGGGCATTCACAGATGTACATGTATTGAACCATATATTGGTGATCCATACACCACAGGATGTCGACCAGAATGTGTATTAAACTCAGAGTGTCCCTCAAGTTTGGCGTGTATTAAACAGCATTGCAGAGATCCGTGTGTTGGAACTTGTGGTCCAAACGCTGAATGTTATGTTGTAAATCACATTCCAAGTTGCACATGCGAAAGGGGTTTCGAAGGTGATCCGTTCATTGGATGTAAACGTTTCAAGGAACCTGCGCAATCAAATCCATGTGCACCATCCCCTTGTGGACCTAATAGTATTTGCCGTGTAACGGATGGTCGCCCAACATGCTCATGTCAAAATGGATTCTTTGGTGCACCTCCAAATTGCAGGCCAGAATGTATAATAAATTCGGAATGTTCACAACATTTGACATGTATTAACCAAAAATGTGTTGATCCATGCATTGGAATATGTGGATATAATGCAAAGTGTCAAGTTATAAATCACAATCCTATTTGTTCTTGCCCGCCGGATCATGTTGGTGATCCATTTGAACAGTGTGCTATTAAACGTTAGTATCTAATTTAAAATTTTCTTTAAAAATAATTTAACTTTTAGTATTTCACTATATAGCTATGGAACCACCAACGAACCCATGTATTCCAAGTCCTTGTGGATCAAATGCGGAATGCCGAGAAATGGATGGAAGAGCAGTATGTTCTTGCATACCGGGTATGTATGGCGCTCCACCTAATTGTAGGCCTGAATGTTTGATACATGAGGATTGCCCATCCAATCGAGCATGTATTCGTCAGCGTTGTGAAGATCCCTGCATTGGAGCTTGCGGATTTAATGCTATTTGCAATTCTCAAAATCACAAACCAGTTTGTTCATGCATTGAAAACCATGAAGGTGATCCATACGCAGGTTGCAATATGCGTTCAGGTAGGTCAATTATTACATATTTCCTTCTTATTTTCAATAATGATTATTACAATTATATTTTATCAAATTACAATTTTGTATATACATACATACATGCCAGAAATTTCATAAAAGGCAGTTCACTTTTTCAAATATTTCATCACATTTTCATTTTATTTTTTATAAGTTATATGCATGAGTTTATTTTATATCATAATATGTACCATATATTATATGTTTTTAAATATTTCATTATTTTCTTTAAATTTCTTTTATTTCATTTTCATTTTTCTACTTCACTTCAAATAAATTTTTACTATTTAGTGGTGCCAGAATTTCTTGATCCATGCCATCCTTCACCATGTGGATCCAATGCTATATGTAAAGAAAGAAATGGTGCTGGTTCTTGTATTTGCATGCAAAATTATTATGGGGATCCTTATATAAATTGTAGACCAGAATGTATACAAAATTCGGATTGTCCTATACATAAATCTTGTCAAAATATGAGATGTGTTGACCCATGCATTAATCTATGCGGCATAAACTCTGAATGTATAGTAAATAATCATCAACCAATATGTAATTGCGCACCTGGATACACAGGCAATCCTTTAAGAATTTGTCATGAAATCCCACAAATTACAAGTAAGCGGGCGATAACAACGCTATATAAAAGGCAACATTAATCTTAATTTAAAAATATTTCTTTTTCACGCAGTAACACCTGATAAACCTGTCGATCCATGTAAACCATCACCTTGTGGTTTATATAGTAAATGTATAAANAAACCTGTCGATCCATGTAAACCATCACCTTGTGGTTTATATAGTAAATGTATAAATTTATATGATAGACCTGTATGTTCTTGCTTACCTGACTATATAGGCGCTCCGCCTAACTGTAGACCAGAGTGCATGATTAGCTCTGAATGTCCATCAAATAGAGCTTGCATAAATAAGAAATGTGTAGATCCCTGTCCTGGAACTTGTGGAAATAACGCTTTATGTAAAATTGTGAATCATTCACCAATTTGCAGTTGTATAAATGGATACATCGGCGATCCATTTATTAATTGCATGCCAATTAGAAGTAATTAATATAAGTATTAATAAGAAAAATTGAGAAAGAGTAATGATGTGCATTTTTTAATATAAGTTTTAAATATATCAAAAAACATAGTGCTTCCTCAATTTTTTCTATTTAATTTTATATGACATTATGCTAAAATCATATTATATTAGGACCAGTTGAAGAAGATCATCCTTTAGAACCACTGAATCCGTGCGTACCGACTCCATGCGGAGTAAACTCTAACTGTCGTGTACAAAATTCAAGAGCTGTTTGTTCTTGTATATCTAATTACATAGGACGACCTCCTAATTGTCGCCCAGAATGTACTATTAATTCAGAATGTCAAAGCAACATGGCCTGTATAAATTCAAGATGTATAAATCCCTGTATAGGATCTTGTGGAAACTATGCTGAATGTAATGTTATATCACATACACCGCAATGTATGTGTCAACCTGGTTATACTGGTGATCCATTCGTCGGATGTTATCATGATATTCCTTGTAAGATAAACAGAAAATTCTTTTAAAATTATCTGAATGTAAAACCAAATTAAATTTACAACTATAGTGATCGAAGAATCTCCTAATCCATGTCAGCCTAGCCCATGTGGTTTGAATGCCATTTGTGAAGAAAGAAATAATGCAGCTTCTTGTAAATGTATACCAGAATACTTTGGAGATCCTTATATTGAATGTCGACCGGAATGTATTATAAATTCTGATTGCTCCAAACATCGTGCTTGTGTAAATAATAAATGTATTGATCCTTGTCCAGGAATTTGTGGGGTAAATGCCCAATGCTTTGTCATAAACCATGCTCCAAATTGTGAATGCTTACTAGGTTATACTGGAAATCCGTCATCAGCCTGCTATCTTCTTATTTCAAGTAAGACTGCTAACTCATTATTTTGGTCTAGATGATCAAAATTAATTTTCATTAAACCAAAATTGGTGAATTTTAAATAAAAAGTGGAAAAAAAAAGAATGCAAATGAGTTATTAGTTGTTTTGAGAATATTAAACTTTGCAATGTTATTATTTTGCAAATTAACATTAGATTGATCCCATTTATTTAAAGTATACCAATACTGTCATAAACTTGTCGCACAATAGAGGTTCATTTTAGATATGTAACATTTGAACATGAACAGATAGGTAGCCTCAGAAGAAATCTGTATGCTATGACATAAAGCAACTTAATGTAAACTTTATTATAAATAAAAGAAAACTGCTATTAAACTTTTAAATCTCAGGTATCGTATTAAAAGAGTTATTCTTCTAATGAAAATAATTTGTCTGTCAAAGAATGTACTATAAAGCAAGTTGGAGATTCCTGTAAATTAAATTGTTTGAATTCTTCATTCAAACTTTGTTTTATTAATCTCGATAAGTAAACTTATTTCTTCAAGGCTTTCAAATCCTCATATCATAGGTTATGTTCACGGTGTACGGTTTATATATCAATAAAATAATGAAATTCATTTTTTGGTATGTATCCAATCACCAATTTTTAATTTCATATAAAAAATAAAAAGCGTTTTATTTATTGGTTTTCCTTCTGGCGATTTATTCTGTGTATATTTGTTTGAGCTTTTAAAATTAAAAAACGCGTTTCGAGACTATTAACGCGTCTTAAAAAAACAATTTAAAAAAATATACACAAATAAATCACCAGATGGAAAACCAACAAATAAAAACGTTTTTTATTTTTATTAAATAAAGTAATATTCTCCTACAACATGTAAACTATTTACAGCTCCATTGTGCGAAAGGTTTTAAATTCATCACATTTATTTCATAATTTCTATTATCACAATAACTATTGCTTTTCTTTTGCATTGATTGAAATTAAATAGAGCCAGCTGTTGTTGAAAATCCGTGCCAACCATCTCCATGTGGTCCATACAGTAATTGCCGATCTCAAAATGGTCATGCTGTTTGTTCTTGTGTGTCAAATTATATAGGCGCACCACCAAATTGCAAACCAGAATGCATGAGTAGTTCGGAATGTAATCAAGATAAATCTTGTGTAAATCAAAAATGTGTTGATCCGTGTCCCGGCACATGTGGTTATAATGCCCATTGCCGTGTCATTAATCATAATCCAGTTTGCTCATGTCTATCTGGCTTTGTTGGTGATCCATTTGTACGCTGTATTTACGAAGAAAGTATGTTCATTGCAATTAATAATTTTGCTTGAAACTCATAGCTTTTCATTTATTTACTTTTTTTTAATTATTTTAAAAATATTTAGAGCCCATACAAAAAGACCCTGAAAATCCTTGCATTCCAACGCCATGTGGCCCTAATTCTGAATGTCGAGAGTTGAATAATCGAGCTGTTTGCTCTTGTATTCAAGGTTACATTGGACGTGCACCACATTGCCGTCCAGAATGCACTTCCAATTCAGAATGCCCCACAGACAAAGCATGTATCAATATGCTATGTAAAGATCCTTGTCCGGGATCATGTGGCTCACATGCTACTTGCACTGTATATAATCATAAACCTAATTGTAGATGTTATGAACAATACACTGGTGATCCGTTTTCAAGCTGTATTCCTACTAGAAGTAAGATTGTCATATTTTTTTTTGGTTTTTTTCTTTTTAAATTTTATTTGGTATTTTTACTTTTATAAATTTTATAAATTTTTAAAATTTTTTTTTAATTACAATATTTGGTGTATGATAAATTATATATATGTATATGTTTTAAGTACTACAATTAAGATATTTTGGATAATCTAGAAAATGACTCTAAGAACTTATGTTATAGTTTTGATAAAATGATAAAAGAGTCGTTTTCCAGATTTATTTAAAAAGGTAACATAATAAAAAAATTAATAATTTAAAGTTCCGCAAGAAGAAACTCCTGAACCATGCAATCCATCACCATGTGGTGCTAATGCTGTCTGTAAAGAACGAAACGGGGCTGGTTCTTGTTCTTGCTTACCTGAGTATTATGGGGATCCATACAACGAATGTCGCCCAGAATGTGTTCTAAATTCAGATTGCGCAAAAAATCGTGCATGTGTTAATAATAAATGCAAAGATCCATGTCCTGGTGTATGTGGTGCGAATGCTGAATGTTCAGTGATTAATCATGCACCTACGTGTTCGTGTACTTCTGGATACACAGGAAATCCATCGCAATTTTGCAAAGAAATTCCACAAAGTATGTTAAAAACAGTAATATTAAAAGCAGATCACTAAAATTATTTAAATATATTTTCAAAAATACAGTATCAGAACCTGTTCATCCTTGCCGTCCATCTCCATGTGGACCTTATAGTAATTGTAGAGAACATAATGGGGGAGCAGTATGTTCTTGTTTGGTAAATTACGTAGGTACACCTCCAGCTTGCAAGCCAGAATGTTCTGTGAGCTCTGAATGTTCTCTAGACCGAGCTTGTGTAAATTTAAAATGCGTTGACCCATGTCCGGGAACTTGTGGCAAACAAGCTTTATGTAAAGTAACAAATCATAATCCAATTTGTTCGTGCCCAGCGGATTTTACAGGCGACCCATTCATTGAATGCATATATAATGAGCGTAAGACATCGAGTTGTTTATACATTTACGTTAGATTTCCGTTTATCCAAATTTGCATTTTCTTTGTTAATTAATTTTCAAAAAAAGTAAGGTTATGTTGCAATAGCATTACGCTTTTGAAATTTGAATAGAATGAGTATACTTATTTGAACAGAATGAGTATCCATACTTCAAAATTTGCAACTTGAATAAACGGTTTTCACTAAAAGAGTTACTACAATAACAAAGTATTTTTGCATTTATAACGTTATAGCAAAACCAGATTTGCCTCCAGCCAATCCTTGCACTCCTTCACCATGTGGACCAAATTCTGTATGTAGAGATATTAGTGGCACACCAGCTTGCTCATGTGTTTCTGATTTCATTGGAAATCCGCCAAATTGTAGACCAGAATGCGTCATAAATGCAGAATGTCCCTCAAATTTAGCTTGTGTAAATCAGAAATGTAAAGATCCTTGCCCGGGCTCTTGCGGTTTTAGCGCCCGATGTAATATTGCTAATCACGCTCCGATTTGTACGTGTGAAAGTGGGTTTACAGGAGATCCCTTTTCGGGATGTGCACCTATACGTAAGAACAAAGTAATGTTGTAATTTGGTGTACCTACTGAGTTTTTTTCTGTGTATTTAGAACCTGTAACTGAAGAAATTAATCCCTGCAATCCATCACCATGTGGAGCTAACGCAGTTTGTAAAGAACGAAATGGAGCAGGATCCTGTACATGTTTACCTGAATATTACGGGGATCCATATAATGAATGTCGTCCGGAATGTGTTTTAAATTCAGATTGTTCAAAGAATAAGGCATGCGTTAGCAATAAATGTAAAGATCCTTGTCCAGGTGTATGTGGACCCAATGCGGAATGCCAAGTAACAAATCATTCTCCAAACTGTTATTGCATAACTGGTTATACGGGTAATCCGATAGATGGTTGTCGTCCTATTCCTGAAGAAATAACACCAAGTACAAATATTTAACTATATTATATAATGGGTTTTTCAATTACTTTCTTTTATCTGCTCTTTAGAAGAAGATATAAATCCGTGTATTCCATCTCCTTGTGGTCCATACAGTCAGTGTAGAGAAATTAACAAGCACGCTGTTTGTTCATGTCAAGCTAATTACATTGGTTCGCCACCCAATTGCAAACCGGAATGTGTTGTAAGCTCTGAATGCTTACAAAACAAGGCTTGCCAAAATCAAAAATGTGTAGACCCATGTCCAGGTACATGCGGTCAAAATGCCAGATGTCAAGTTATAAATCACAATGCAGTATGTTCTTGTCCGCCTGGTTTTACAGGTGATCCATTTAATCGTTGTGAGGAAATTATAAGTAAGCATAATTCAGATTCTATGTTTAACTGTTAAAAGATCCAACGAATATTTAGAAAAAATAAATTCATAAATTAAATGTAAATTACGTTATTCTGAGTATGCTGAAAGATTTAATTTTTTTATACTCGCGAAAAAAAAAATAGACCTGTGGTACTACTGTAGTTTTTCAAATTTAATACATATAAATATTTGTAAATATTCTTTGGATCTTCTTGTAAAATACTTTAAAAAGGTATTAGAAGATATTGGTAATGCATGATTTCTTTTTCACTTACTATATACTTTTATTTCTGTACTATTTCTTTTCTATTTTTTTTTAAATAAATCTATGTAGTTAAACTTCCTGATATCCAAGACGAAGACCCATGCACTCCAACACCATGTGGTCCTAACTCAAAATGTACTATTAATTCTAATGGCTCACCTGCATGCTCTTGTTTACCTAACTATATTGGAAGACCACCTAATTGTCGTCCAGAATGTTCTAGTAGTTCTGAATGTGCTGCAAATTTGGCATGTATAAATCTTAAGTGTAGTGATCCTTGTGTGGGCGCATGTGGTGTCCATACATTGTGTACAGTAAATAATCACAATCCTTTATGTCAGTGTGAACCTGGATATACTGGGGATCCATTCTCCAGTTGTAGTTTTATTGAAAGTATGAACCAGTTTAGATTTTTTAATATATTATTTAATTTTGTTCTTTTATTTTTCTTTAAATAAAAAATAAAAAGTTCAACCGACTGAACCACCGAGAAATCCATGCAACCCATCCCCATGTGGTGCAAATGCAGTTTGTCGTGAAAGAAACGGAATTGGTTCTTGTGCATGTCTTCCAGAATATTTTGGTGACCCATACAGTGGATGCAGACCTGAATGCGTGCAAAACTCAGATTGCGACAGAAGTAAAGCTTGCGTAAATAACAAATGTCAAGATCCATGTCCTGGTTTATGTGGTTTTAATGCGGAATGTAGAGTTTCAAATCATGCACCAAATTGTGACTGCATTCCGGGTTACACCGGAAATCCGCTCAGTGCCTGTCAGTTGATCGAAATTGTTACGCAATCGCCTATACAGGAACCGTGCAGACCTTCTCCTTGTGGGCCGTACAGTGTTTGTCGGGAAAATAACAACGTTGCAGTATGTTCTTGTGTGGATGGTTATGTTGGAGCTCCGCCAAATTGCAAACCAGAATGCATTGTTAGTTCAGAATGTCCTTTGAACAGAGCTTGTGTAAACCAAAAATGTAAAGATCCTTGTCCAGGTACATGTGGAAATAATGCAAGATGTCAAGTAGTTAATCATAATCCGATATGTACATGCGCTGTTGGTTTAACAGGAGATCCATTTGTTTCATGTACAGAACCAGTTGAAATTGAAAGAGATTCCCAAGACCCATGTGTCCCATCTCCGTGTGGTCCAAACTCTAATTGTATTGTGGTGGCAAATCAAGCTGCTTGCTCTTGCAAAATTAATTATATTGGAAGACCTCCAAACTGTAGACCGGAGTGCACAAACAATGAAGAATGTTCCAGTCAATTGGCTTGTAGAAATGAACATTGCATTGATCCTTGTCCTGGCTCATGTGGGCAAAATGCTTTATGTAAAGTTGTTCAGCATAACCCAGTGTGTACTTGTTCTGAAGGTTATGAAGGAGATCCGGCAAGTATTTGTACACCTGTTCCAGTAACTGAAAGACAACCTGCTGTGACGCCTTGTGAACCATCACCCTGTGGTCCAAATGCTGAATGCAGAGAACGTAATGGTGCTGGGGCTTGTTACTGTCACGAAGGTTTTGAAGGCAATGCTTATGATGTTGATAGGGGTTGCAGACGCGAATGTGAAACGAATAATGATTGTGTACCCAATTTATCTTGTGTTCGATTTAAATGCATTGATCCTTGCTCAAACCTTTGCGGAACTTATGCAATTTGCTCCGTTAATAATCATATTCCAACTTGTGTATGCCCTCCTGGAATGACAGGCGATCCATTTTCGCAATGCAAAGAAATTCGTAAGTAAATCTAATACTATCCTTAGTTCTTTTAATACACAAAAATAATATTTTACAGCTCTCGAAAGACCTAAGCAAAATCCATGCGTTCCATCACCCTGTGGACCAAATTCTATATGCAGAGAAATAAACGAACAAGCGGTATGTTCATGTCAATCGGGATATATTGACCAACCACCAAATTGCAGACCAGAATGTGTTGTGAGCTCAGAGTGTGCCCTTGAAAAAGCGTGCATTAGGAATAAATGTGTTGACCCATGTCCACATACATGTGGAATCGGAGCGCTGTGTTACACAAAGAATCACAGTCCAATTTGTAGTTGTCCAAGGGGAAAAACTGGCGATCCTTTCGTCGAATGTACACAAATACCAATAACCCACGTTGAACCTACTGAAAGGACGCCGTCATGTGTACCTTCCCCATGCGGACCCAATTCTAAATGTCAAATTGCTGGTGGCAGCCCCGCATGCTCTTGTTTACCAGATTTTATAGGCAGTCCACCCCAATGCCGTCCTGAGTGTACAATTAGCTCCGAATGTGGAAGCACTGAAGCTTGTATAAACCAAAAATGTAAGGATCCTTGCCCTGGATCATGCGGTTTCGAAGCTAAATGTCACGTACTTAATCACGTTCCAATTTGCACTTGTTTGGACGGATATACTGGTGATCCTTTCGTTAGATGTAGTCCTATTCCACCAACCACACCCAAACCAATTGCGTCAGATCCTTGTAACCCTTCACCATGCGGCCCTAATGCAGATTGTTTTGATGGGGAGTGTAGATGTCAAAACAACTATCAAGGTAACCCCTATGATAGTTGTCGTCCTGAATGTACTTCAAGTGCTGACTGTCCTCGGGATAAAGCTTGCTTAAAAAACAAATGTGTTGATCCCTGTCCTGGAACTTGTGGTGTAAACGCTAAATGTGAAGTCATATCTCATATCCCAATATGCTCATGTCTTCAAGGTTATGAAGGAGATCCGTTTAACAGCTGCAAACAAATAAAGGAGAAGCCTCAAATAGTTGAGCCATGCAATCCTTCTCCGTGTGGGCCCAATAGTCAGTGCAAAAACATTAATAATCACGCTGTTTGCTCGTGCCTAATTGGTTTTATTGGTGCCCCACCGCAATGTAGACCAGAATGTGTAGTCAGCAGTGAATGTTCACCTTTACAATCTTGTATAAACAAAAAGTGTATAGACCCATGCAGTGGTGCATGTGGTCTTGACGCTAGATGTGAGGTAATAAATCATAGTCCAATATGTGGATGCCCGCCAGGTAAAACAGGGGATCCTTTCAAAAATTGCTTTAATATTCCGCCTCAAACAGAGGACAAACAAGGATCTGTTCATGAGCCATGTAACCCCTCACCATGTGGCCCAAATTCCGTTTGTCAAGCCGAGGGGGATCGACCATCTTGCCAATGCTTACCGGAGTACTTTGGATCGCCACCAAATTGCCGACCAGAATGTATTATAAATTCAGATTGCGCTTCAATACAAGCCTGTATCAATAACAAATGTAAAGATCCTTGTCCAGGCTCTTGCGGAGTAAATGCTGAATGTAGAGTAATTAGTCATACTGTGTCATGTTCATGTGCAGAAGGATTTACAGGAAATGCTTTTGTGCAGTGTATACCTGCTGAACAAGAAAAGATTGAACCTTGTGATCCTTCACCATGTGGGCAAAATGCTGAATGTATTGAAAGAAACGGCGCTGCTACTTGCAAATGTGTAGATGAGTATGAAGGAAATCCTTATGAAGTTTGTAGGCCTGAATGTGTACTAAGTTCAGATTGTCCAACAAATAAAGCTTGTATCCGTAATAAATGTCAAGATCCTTGTCCAGGGATTTGTGGTCAAAATGCTCAGTGTTATGCAGTTAATCATGTACCCAATTGTGTATGTATTGAAGGATTTGAAGGCGATCCATTTACTTACTGTAAACCGTATACACCTCCAGTCAAACCAGAGGTTTCCGACCCATGTCAGCCATCTCCTTGCGGTCCAAATAGTAGGTGCAGAGTTACCAATGGAGTCTCGGTTTGCTCTTGTTTAGAAAATTACATAGGATCACCTCCAAACTGTAAACCAGAATGTACAGTTAATTCTGAATGTCCTCAAAATAAAGCTTGTCATAAATATAAGTGTGCCAACCCATGTGCAGGAACCTGTGGATTAAATGCTAAATGTGAAGTTATTAATCATAACCCAATTTGTAGTTGCCCATTAGATATGACAGGTGATCCATTTGTTAGATGTTCGCCGTTGCCAAAAATTGAGATGCAACCAGAAGTACTTAATCCGTGCGTGCCATCACCGTGTGG
>JXOW01171051.1:0-11047 GCA_001014875.1 Condylostylus patibulatus | reverse complement strand
CTTGTATGCTTTTTTGGATTTTATTTCTGAATGTAAACCTAAAACTAAAGTTGAAAATATACAGAAACATTACCATTTCCTTTACATTGAGAAATATGTTACCAAATTAAATCATAAAAATTGGGTACTTTTTAAGCTAATTTCCAACATATTCTCATTACTTTCAGTATCTTAAACTTATAATATTACTTTTATTTTATCTTCAACATTACTAGAATAAGAAGAAGTACGCCGATTTATAAAATGTAATTTTTTTTTTTTGTTTTTCCTCCGATTTATTTTTATTAATGTTCATAAAATTTTAATTAAGGAAATACTTTTTTTTTGAAAATTTTTTACTAAAAAACCAACAAACCAAAACATTTTATAAATAAAATCGTATTTAAAAACGCATTCCATTTCTGAATTTTGATATTAAAAAATTACAACACATTTAACGGCGGTGTACAAAAAAAACGAAAATGCAATATTAAAAAAATACAATAAAAAAATATAAAAAGAAAAGCAGGAAAGCAATGTAAGTCTTTTGCTAAATTGAAACAATTTCTTTTTATTAAATAACAACAACAAACAAGCACACAAAACCATAACAAAAAAGATGAAGAAAAATAAAACTTTTTAATTTGGTAATATATCCTGTAACCGTTTATTTCAATTACTGTAAAAATTACAACGAAAATAAATCTTTTCGTGTTTTTCGTTCCTCATCGTTTTACTTTTGTCAGATTCACAAAATAAGAAAAAAAAAACGGAGTCGTTCCACTTATCAACAGCAAAAGCGACCGTACTTAATAGTTGAGAGGAGAAAAGTAGATGTTGCAATATGATGGCAACGAAATTAGGGTATGCTAGGAAGTGATTTTATAAAAATAAAATCAAAATTTTGGAAAAAAAAATAATTTTTTTTTTAACGTTGTAGATTGTCGAGCAACCTCTGTGGAAACTGCCAACATTGCAACAATTTTTCAATTTTCCAATTGCAAATTTTTTTATCATGATCTTTTTCTCTCTTTGATGTAGTTTTTTTTTGTTCTT
Source organism: Condylostylus patibulatus (assembly GCA_001014875.1). NCBI lineage: Eukaryota > Metazoa > Arthropoda > Insecta > Diptera > Dolichopodidae > Condylostylus > Condylostylus patibulatus. The sequence goes on along the minus strand of JXOW01171051.1, from coordinate 10,012 downwards.
GATTTTATACGTTACTATTTGAGAGTGCTATTGCAGCTGTCAAGTGCAGTTTTACTATAATAAATTAAATTTTTGCATCTTTCCCATGAGAAAAGTTGTCCAGTTAGTCTTTGAATATGTTAGGATTACCGTTTTATCATGTTCTTTCAACGGTAACATGAAAACGCATATAACTTCGAACATACTCTGTCTGGAGACGCATGATTCTTGTATAACTACCTTATTATTTAATAAGAAAGACAATCTCTTCATATCACCGTTGAACAGTTGGACGATAAAGACAAAGATAAGAAATTAGAAGCCAGAAAAATCAAGAAATTTTTTCTGCTTCGGCTCGATTTGAATCAATACTTTTCTTTTTTCCAGGCGGACGCGTAGTATCAATTGGGCCACGGAGACATGAAAAAATAAGTTGCCATTTTTCCTCTACATTAGATAGGTTATTTAAAGTTTTAAAAGTATTTTAAATAAAAAAATTATTAATTATACTTATAATCTCAGTACCTTTATTTCCCAAAAATTACAAATTTTACGTTTATTTGCACTTGAACTCCTCTTTGAACTTAAGCTGAACTCAAAGAAGCATTTTCACATTGAATTTGAGCATATTCGTAGTCGAGTTATGTTAGTGTTTTCGGAAATAACTCTATGGTGGACGCTCAAAGGAATATAAGACCTTTTTTGCAAAAATGACTTAAGTTTCTTTTGTAAAAATATGGTATTTCAATTCTATTCATAACACCTTAAAAAATAAATTGGTAAAAATAAATTTGTATGTAAATACATACAATTTTTTCAGTTTTTTTCTTCTTAAAAAGTTGAGTTGCTGGACTTACATTCCATTGAACTCCCACCATAAAATTGCTACATATATTTGTAAATACGAAGTTCGTAAACAACTTTTAAGGGTCTGAAATAAGTTTCACTTCAATTTTTTCTTTTTTGTGAAACGTTGTATTTAAAAGTTGATTTTCAAATATGAGAATGATTGTTAACCCCAATTGTACATTACCATTACAATACACGTTTTTCAATGTAGTTACAGGATAAATACAACAACTACATAAGGTTTATGTGCTTTGCATTAAAGTCCATTTTTACTTAGAGAAAAAGTTTCTAATACATTTTTCTTTTGATTTTACTTTTGATATCTTTTTTTTCATGGAGTATACGAATGATAATAAAGTTTTGGTAGGATGCTTTTTGTGAATCTTGAACTCTAGATTTTCTTCTTATTTTTCATTTGCCTAACTTGGATGAGAAGTTTAATGGACGGTAAGAAACAGATTTAGCTGTTATATTATATTTTTTTTTTTTGCTGTTGAAATGTTCGTGTTGTTGCAACTTAGCTGCAGTGTTGTCCATCAATTTCAAGGATATTAAACAAGAGGACTAATGAGAATACGACAGTATTTTACGTTATGTTGTGAAAGTTTTACTATTGTTATTGTATGCTATTGTCATTTTTTTTAACAATATATATATATATATACATACACATACAATTTTCTATTTCGTATATATGCAACACTATAAAAAGTTATATTAATGTTGTGATAAAATTGCATTAAGTTGATTGAAAATTAAATGAAATAAAACAAAATATTTACAAATTAGATGGTGATTGCAATTGGAGTAAAGTTGAAAATCCCATTTGAGAATTTTAGAGTTGAAATTTATGTTATTTTGAAAACATTGATTTTATAATTACTGATCCTCTAATTATAAGAGAATTGATGTCCTTTTATAAAATCAGAAGAACACGTATTTAAATATAGAAAAAAGTAATTTGAATTAAAATTAATCAAGCAGAAAAGTCCAATTACGTATACAGCAAATTTGACAACATAGTTAATGAACATTGAAATTTGTGTAATATGGAAAATTTTAATAATGATAGTGAATGGCAGTAATTTTTTGAATTACGGTCATTGTTATTTGAGGTAAAAAATATAAATTTTTAGAATTTGAGTTCATTTAAATTGAAAATTAATAAAATTTTATTTCAAAATCAAATTTATTTACTTCAGTATGTTACCATCCACTATATGTATGTAACATTATGGTATAAATTTTGATTGGATATTATAATATCTTATGTTGTTTATAACTTCTAGCATAGATAAATCAAATACATATAATATGTATGTTATGTATGTATATAAAAAATATTAATTTAAGGCATTCAATAATTATACTCTATCGTTTTCAAATTTCTAGTATAAAATCATTATAAATATGTATTTCTATAAATTTGTACAATAAGTCTTTTAAATCAAAAACAAGCTGTACCCTGCCACATTTGTGGCACATAAAAAATTTGAAGCTTTCTCTATTTCCCCTAGTTTATCCAGAAAATGAGATTTAAGGTTTTCAACACTTCTTAGGTTCTACAATGCTTCTTCTGATTGAAGATTTGAAAAATATGAAAGAATTCAAATTGACTTCTCGCAACATACGCGTAATCGGTTCCCGATAATCCGTACTATAAGTGAAGAACGTTAAAGAGTTACACAGATTGAAACGTATTTCGAAAAATGTTCTCCATATCAACTTATACAAATTAATGGAAAATAATAAATTGTTTTATTATTTGTCAAACTATATTACAACAACCTAATTTACTTTTCTATTACAAAAACAATTATCTTAAAAATGATGTTTAAAAAGACCCTTTCTCACATAATATGTGAAACTTTATAGTCGATAGAAAAGTCATCCTTATTCTAAAATTAGATCTTTTCTCTTAGGTATATAGAAGCTTTTATATTGTATTATTTTATAATATTTGAAAACAAAAAAAAGTTTAACAATTATCTGGCACAAAATATTAAATTTGCATGATAAAATGGGACTGGTATATTGCAAAAAGTAATTTCCAAGAATATTTTAAGCTTTTTATGCTATCATAAGTTCTTCTTTTTAAAATAAAAGCATCATTATTAATTAATACAAAAGCTTAGTTTTGTAATCTTAGAAAAAATTTCATTCGTTGTCGATTTTAATTATACAACAGCATGGTATGATTCATTTGATGCTTTGTCCTTCTTTCTTTGTTGCAAAAATATATTCAAAAGTAGTACCTATATACATACACTTACAAAAATACAATATATGTATTAATAAATGCAAGCATAAAAATTATGAAAGTACGTATGTATATAAAGGAAGGTAAAATAAAAAAAAAATCTTCTTTCAACTTTTCTTTTCTATTTTGCTTTTAATAAGTACCCTATTATTTGAAGAAGTCAATGAGGAAATGCTTCAAAAGAATATTACCAAAAGCTGCTTGCTTGCTTATGCATATAGAAGCAACTGCTATTAGAGCATGAATTTTTCATTTACTGTGGTTATTATAATTCAAAAGGATATGCTTTCGGCTGACTACTTTTACACCTTTTATGATGCAGTCTGTATTTTATATTTTTTTGTATACATAACTGTTGTTACTGTTTTTGTTACCATGTTGTTTCACAATTTTTATATTCTTTTGTTTTAATATTTTTGTTATTATTTCTTTTTATTTCTATTTTGTGGAGCACTGAAAGAAAAGTAACGAATTATTGTAATAACTGTAAGAACACTTTCACATATACCTACAAATATACACGCAATCACTAAAAGTATAATTAGGATTAAATATGGCAAGAGACCAAATAATGTCAGAATCGTACATAATGGAAATAAATGGAAGATTGGTTAGTTTTTTTTTCTTAACAATGTATTAGGATAATGGACAAATTTTAAATTGCAAAAAATTAGAAAATCTTAAAAAAAAAACTAAATGAAATAAAACAATTTTGAATAAATTCAATTCTTGTTTTGTATTATAAAAGACTTAAGAATTTATTCCATCACATTATTGCAAAATAAGATCTTATTATTAACAATAATTAGTGAAAATTTTATGAAGCAATTGCAAACAGAAGTTTGATGAGTATTAGAACAAGACAAATTACAAGATTAAAGATATTCACAAAATGTAGAAATAATTAACTAAGATATTTCTGAAAAATATTCCTCTTTAGTAACCATTTAGTTTAGTAATTTAAATTATTCTGTTTCTTAATCAAATAACAATATATTATTTAAATATAAAAGTAGCTTCAATAATTCTGTACNATCAAATAACAATATATTATTTAAATATAAAAATAGCTTCAATAATTCTGTACAAATTTTTTGATATCCGCAATATTGCAATTTTTCCGTATGGCAATTCGAAACTTTTAAAAAAGAGTTATGAATATGTACATATATATAAAATGTATTAAGTGCAGTATACGTTAGATTCAATGATATTCTGTTGTTGTAAGTATAAGTATAATATGCTTTTATACAATGTTTGGTTACTTTGNCTGTTGTTGTAAGTATAAGTATAATATGCTTTGATACAATGTTTGGTTACTTTGGTTACACTCCATTATTAACAATACATTTACCAAAAATATGGTTTTGAGAAATTTTCACTGATTTTATAGTAGATGGTAGAATTTCGACATCGTTACATTAAAAAAATCGTTATTGGTTATCTTTTTTTATTACAAAGAACGATTTTATATACATATGTATTTCATAATTTATTCAGATATATTTAGAATGAAATTGTAGTTCATTTTAGTAAATTTTTGCAAAAATAAATTAATAATTTCGATTATTAGAACTCATGCCTGTTAAATGTCACGAAATCCATAAAATTATTATGTAAAAGCTATGCACTTATATATATGGTATATATACTTAAATACATCTTATTGAAAAAATATTTAGGAAGTACAATAGAGGTGGTTTAATAGGGTACATATTGAAGGACTATTATTATACGGTGCAAGTACGGCAATTTTCCAAGTTTTATTGTTCAAAATTATTACATATTTTTCATGTATATATAGGTACAACATGCATTTATAGCATGAATTTCTTAAATCATACTACTTCATCTATGTACGCTATTATTATAATATGTATTCACTTATGTATTCGTTGAATTTTTATAGCCATTGTACAAAAATACATATATGTATACCTTTTTTATTTGTAGTTTTTGTATATGTAATTTATGTGTACATGAATATTTTAAGGACATAAAATTTCATGAAAGAACTTGCATATAAAATTGCATATAATGCATATACTTTATATAGGTATATATATACAAGATTTGCAATTTAGTTCTTCAAAATAAAAGAAAATTCAGATGAATATATTCAGAAAGGCGTAAGGATCCATTTTTTGTTTTGTTTTTTGACTTTCTTTTATTTTATTTATTTTCTTTTTTTTATACTTATTTACTATGTGTCTTACGTATATATATACATAAAAAAGGATTATATTTAGAAAATAATAAAAACGAAAATTAAAAAAAATAACAAAATGAAAGTTCTAATAAGGCCAACTAAATAATAGCAGAGAATAGCTAATAAGTACAAAAGTCTGAAAGGAAAATATCTTTTGGCGTTATATTTTTACTGCTCTACACTTTTTTTTTCACAATACTGAGTTGTGTATTTTTGCTTTTGAAAAAAAGAAAACAAATAAAATATAAAACGAAATTATTAAAAAAAAAAGTATATAATATGTATATACATAAACAACACAGTAAAAGCTTAAAAAATAAGCAGGCAAAAGAAGTGAATAGGATCCTTTAAAGGACACTTCATACTTGAGTTTTTTTCATATTATATATTTGGTACATGATTATAAAAACATATAAGAAAGTTAAAACTCTATGACGGTACACAATATATAAAACAATATATTGTAAAAAAAAAATTATTTACAAAAAAAAAATTTAAAAAAAATTTGTAGAAATTTCGTATTACTTAATCTAACTTTAGGATAGCGAAATAAATGTGATATATTGTATAAAATAAACAGACAACACAAAATTTTCATAGAGAATTTACATACGGCGTTGTTTCTCCAGAGTTATTGAGCACAGGGAATGTCTCTTAAATTTTAAGGTTGAATTATAACAGCAGTAAAATTAAAAATAATAAATTTTTATGTAATTTGGGGAAATTTCTAAAGAATTTTTGCTAGTCACATAAATATTATTTAGTAGACGTGATAGTTTAATGTCATAAAACAAAACAATAAATTAAATTATTAATGAATGTCCATTTGTATTGCTATTAGTTTCTATAAAATTCCAAAATTCATGAAATCCTAAAATAAATTTAACTGGCCATTAATATACGAAATCGTTTCAATATATATCTTCTTTCTAAACAAAATTTGATGTATATCAACCAAAACAAACTGGTATGGTTAAAAATGATGTCAAAAAGAGATGTACGAGAGTATTATAAATTAAAGGCAATATTATAATACCCTATCAACTACATACATATTTATATTTTTGCATGAAAATAAACAATTGATTCAACGAGCGAGCGGACGAATGAAAAATAAAAACGTTAAATTATAAAAAATTCAAAGGACATTTTTTGCTCCTGTGAACAAACCATCATCATTCAAAATTGTGTGTTTTTGTATGAGTTCTATACAAAATGTATAAATTTCATATTTTCATTTTTTTTTTTGTCTTTATGGTTAAAGGATTAGACGAAAGGAAATGAAAGTGAATACTACTACAAGCTACAAGCATTCTAAAGCGAACGAGAATTATTATTTTTTCATTTTTTTGTTTTGTATTTGGAAATAATATAATGTATGTGCGCATAAAGAAAAGAAATGTATAGGTATAAAATTATATTCAATTCATTCTACAGTGTTGCCGCATATTTGTATAATTGATTATTGATGGCACATTTTTTAAATATAATATGTATTCATAATAGTTATAACAATTCTCTTGATATTTAAGAAAAGTTATTTCATATAAAATAATTATATTAAAGTTCGCAATCGTTAAATATTAATGAAACTTGAAAAATAATTTCTAATCATTATAACTAATCTGTTTTTACCTTTTTATTCATATATTCTGTTTGAAGTTTATGGTTGTTGAACCACCATTTAGTCAATCTGTTAATTACATGTTTATGGAATTGTCTGCTATTTTAATTATTTATTATAACATAATAGAAATTACGGTTTCATGGTGAATTGAAGCCTTTTGAGATATTGTTTTGTTCTTTAACAATAAAATACTAACAATATTACTGTATTTTTTGTTATGTTTTGTTTCTAATATATATATATATGTATTTACAATATCGGGACTCTAGTTGATTTGTCATAATTTTTGGTTTTTTAGCAGATCTCTATAACATTTGCCTAATATTATTTACAATGTGTTTGCCTTAAATTGTATTTGAATTTTCACCTTCGGTTTTATGTTAGAATAAAAATTTATTGAAATGTTATAATATATTTGAGAAATTGCTACCGCTGTATTAAAATAAAATCTGATGTGATCAGCACATGCCCGACCGCATTGTATGTATTTTCTGATATTTGTAAATTTCAAATCTATTTTTCTTTTGTCCACTTATTTCAAATTTTAAAAAATTAGTAAGTTTCTAATTAACATAAATGTAAATTTATGTTAACATGCAAATTTATTTTTTAGTAAAGGTTTGTTTTCTGGAACCTAATTTCGCAAAAAAGTGTGTTAGTGCAGCCTTTAATGAGAAATTAACTCAAATACAAAGTTTCAAGAAAATCCGCTAATTATTTTTTTAGATATAGCCAAAACTGAAATATCGTCTAATAAAGGTCCAGATGCAAGGAACCCGACTTGGGCGAAAAACTTCTTAGTTTATTACTTTTGTCAGACAGAGCTTATTTATAAAATTGCAACAAAATATATCAATTACTTTCACAGATATGATGAAAAATCCAAAATTAACCCTTAGTAAAGATCCAGTTGCAGAGACTTGATTTGCCCAAAAAACTCTTTAGTTCGTTCTATTGTTAGATAGAACTTATATATAAAATTACAAGAGAATCTGCTAGTTATTTTATTAGATATCACGAAAAATGTAAAATCGGCCCCTAGTAAAGGTCCAGTTTTAGGAACGTGATTCACCTGAAAAGCTCCTCATTTGGTTTTGTTGTTAAATAAAGCTCATATATAAAATTTGAAGAAAATCTGCCAGTTATTTTCTTAGATAGCACCAAAAATGCAAAATCGGCCCGTAGTGAAGGTCTAGTTACAGAGTCCTAATTTCTACCAAAAGATCGTTGGTTCGTTTTATTTTTTAGTAATTTTTACCGACCGCATAGCATACATGTTAAATTNGGCCACTTATTTTCTTAGATATGATCAAATATACAAAATCGGCCGGCAGTAAAGGCCAACGGACGTGATGTGGCCCAAAAGTTGATCAAATCGTCACATTCACAAATGAAACTCAGATATAAATATTCAATAAAATTGGCTCAGCCAAACTTGAGATATACGAGTGCACAGACCGACAGACCGACATTTTTTAAAAATAGTTTATTTTGCACTTCTTCATTTCCGTTGAAATCTCAACATGTAAAATTTAACATGTATGCTATGCGGTCGGTAAAAATTACTAAAAAATAATATCATGAAGCAGCTTTAGACTTGTGTGGAATAGGTGGCAGTACTAAGTTATTTTTCCATTCAAGGCAAAATAACAAAAACAAAACAAAAATAACGAAATTCGAAAAAAATCTTGAAAAGACAACGACCAAGGCGATTCAAGTTAATGAAAGAAACGGATATATTTTTTTGTCTTTTTTTTTTTAAGAAAAATGAAATATGTATATACAAAATAAAAAATTTATGATAAAAGAATTGCTTTTCTATTTGTAGAGTTTTTTGTGGTGAAACATAGATTATGAAGGGGAGAAGTGGGCGGGTGGGGTGAGTGAAGTATCTAATAAAAAAGTAATTCTATATAAAAAATGCAGTAGAAAAGATTATTACATTGCAGAGTTTTCCTTCTCCCTGCACGTTTCATTTCTTACAAAAGTTAAATAATAATAAGTCAGTTTTCTTGAACGCCGTTTTTTCTTCCATCCTAATTTTTTTTCTGCTATATTAGAGATAGTTTTGAAGAAGAAAGTCAACTTTATGATTTATATTTTCTCTATGATTTATTTAGCAAATGTAGAAAAGAGTATAAAAAAAACTTTTTTTTTCGATCTCCTATAGGGATTTTTTGTTTTAAGAACTTTAATTTAATTTTTATAATAGTAAAGTTCTAGCATTACTTGTGAAAGTATTGTCATTTATATTAATTGCAATATAATAATTGAAATTAATATCAGGTTTAGCATGATTGACGTAAAAGATTTAATGTTCATTTTAATGTGAGAATTCGGATAAATAAACTTTGGTGCGCTTACTATAGAAGAGCAAACTTCAGATTTTTTCACAATTAACTTGTAAACTTTCAAAGCTAATATACAGTACGTTATGTCAATCTATTACTAATTATCATTCAAAATTTAACATTCCATTAACGTTAGTAGAACAAATAATTTGTAAGTATAAAAATATTTTAATGTTTTAAAAATTAGATACCGTTAACACACTAATTTTCATATACCTTTTTAAATATAACCTTAAAACAGTTTTAAATTTTCCAGTCATTTTTTAACAAATTTTCAGTTTTTCTTGTTATTTTTAATATTATATAATATTATACAATTAAAGATAGATTAAAATGTTATTCTCTTAAATGATTGTATGTGACTGTGCTATAATTTAGTCGTTCGCAGAAAATTACTTGATTAGGTTAAAATACTTAATATTTGCATGATAATTTAAAAAGAAATTACTTAATTTACAAAAAAACAAAATTACATTTAAATTATAAATTTATAATTCCATGCTTGAAAATCATAAGTACATACTTCGAAAATAAATATGAAAAGCTTGTACATAAATAGAAAATGTAAACCTTAAACTGGAACTAAAGGTAATAATTTTCGCGTCTTAAGACTTGATATAAATGTAGTAAATGTTTCAAACCGAATTTCAGAAGTCTGTGTCATAATGAAAGAATATATGAATTTATATATTAATGCATTTGGATTTAAAATAAGAAAAATTAACATAAAACTCACT
>JXOW01152962.1:1040-12447 GCA_001014875.1 Condylostylus patibulatus | reverse complement strand
TATATTATTTTAAAAATTGAATTTTCAAAAAAAATAGAAATAAAAATTATAAATAACTTGTTATAAACTTTATTTTAAAGTTTTATTTTCCATAATTAATCGTTTTCATGTTATCATTATTTTACAAGGTACAGAAAAAAAAAATATGTATGTATTTTATAAATTATACATAAAATATACACAAATAATAATTATGTTAGGCAAAAAATATTGCAACTTTATATTGATAATAATAAAATAAGTTAAACGAGTTAATTTTTCTTATGATATATTATATATTATACTTAAATATGGTACAAAATTATTTTAGAAAATATTTGCGATGCAATGAACTGTGGCCATCTTCAATGAAAATAAATGCTCAGCCACAATGTTATAGAAGCGCATATGTAAATGTTCAATTGNTGCTCAGCCACAATGTTATAGAAGCGCATATGTAAATGTTCAATTGTTGAAAGAATTGACATAGCTAAATGTCAAAAACTAATCAAAACAAAATTCAAAACTATTTTATATATCATTTGGCATATGAAATTCCATTTGGTTGAAATTTTCTATGCGTTGCTATGTTAACGAACCCTTAATGAAAAAAAAAACCATAAAACCAACGCATATGTCCATTATGGGTATTTACATTGTTTCTTCATAAATGGAATTTTACATATGCGCCATCTGACATTTACATATGCACTTCTATGTCATTGTGGTTGGCTTTAAATATTATTCCTTTTCCTTTAAAACTTTTAAATCTTGGAAAAATTTACTTTGATAATTTTGGAGTTAACCTCTTGTTATCTATCCCTTCCTCAGTCGACACGAGCTGCAAACGAAATCTGGACACACTTTTATATTTTCGCATAACATGATAATTTGTGTATTTGGTCTCAATTTTTATAGTTAATTTTTAAATATGTACTTTACTTTGGTTGCAGAAGAAACTATATTGACCAAACACTAAGTAAATTTATTAATTAGCATCAGATATGATTTTAAGGTATATGATGCCCATCTGCAAAATTGACAAAGATTTTTTCTTCTGTTAAAAAGTGTTTTTTTTAAGCTTACATTTTCTTGTAACGATTTAAAATTTAACATTTTTATCGTTTTTCCATATATTGAAATTGCAAGCTATCAGTTGACACCAAACTTTTTTTCGCCACCAAATGTAATAGTCGAGGCGCAAGCTTGTAAATAAAAGTAGAAGCTAAAGTAAGTGCAGTAATATAGGTTATACTCGTACGATACGGTATCAAGTCAATCAATTGTAGTTAAATAATTTGTTTAGAATTGACACTTTCGTAAAAACCTTAAAAAACAAATAAACCTTCCGATATTTAAGATTAAAATTACCATAAAAAATTATATTTTCAATTCCATATAAGATAGATAAAAATAAAGCGTATTTTCATATATGTATGTATTAAATTTGTTGCTCTCTGAAGAGTAAAATCAAATATTCAATGCAAAAATTAAATACGCAATTCTATATAAAAAAAAAAAGTCGTATTTTTAAAACCTCGTTTTACTACTAATGCCCAATTTAATATAAGATAACAAAAAATAGAATTTTCATAAGATCAATTTAGAGCCCGGCAAACAACATAAATGATCATAAGACAAATCGGCACAAAACAAGATAAAAACGGAACTTTTATAAAATCAATTTGGTGCAAAGTTTTTTTAAAAGCTGTGTAAAATGCTTTCAATTTAATACAGAAATAAATTAGACGAATCATACCTATACGATAGTACTATGGGACAACACGAACTATGGCAAACCTGAGATAATGATAAAACAAGATCCGTGCTTTCATCTACTCTATTTACAACTAATCAGGGTAATTTTAGATTAAAATTTGTATATTTTATAAAACTAGTTTTTCCATGGAATCATCTAATTTTATAATAAAAGTGTATTTCTACAATATCGTAAAAAATTTTTAAACAAAAAATCTCAATTCGATTTACGTCGGTATTACCCTATGGGTACGAAACATAATTATCATGTTTGGTAATAATATCACAGATACATATGAATATAAAATGCAGTGCGAATGCATAAGAAGTTCCGTAATCTTGATTAACTTAATATTTTTATATATATGTTATAATCGCAAGTCTGGAAAAACTAGACATTTTTCTAATACTTACTATGAAATTTGAAAAACCTCTACTATCTAATCAAAATTTATACCCATACCCCAGCGTATATGGTATACTCGTATGAACTATAAAAGTGAATCCGTAAATTAATACCAATAACTTTTCAGAAAAGATCCTAAAATATGTCCATGAAGAAGGAGTTCAGTTGAATTCACTTGAAGAAATTATTCATTCATTCCTGTTAACATTTCGTAATTTTGTAACTGAAATTAACCACTTTAGATATCCATTAGATTCACATAAAATTTTATGTTTTATTAAGACTAAAAAAGAGGAGATGTAAAAGAATAAAGGTAAGTACATACATCAAAACAAATGTGTACTATTCAAGCTTTAAAATTATATTTCTTTAAGAAATTCTGTGATAAAACTTTGAAGCTATAACTAAGAGATCTATTTCGCCGTTTAAAAAATTTTAAACTTTTTTTTACATTATAATTAATAACATGTGATCTAAGCTAGATTAGATTAGATTAGATTAAATCAACAAATGTGGGGGCCAACCACTGATCTAAGCTAACACTTGACTTGTATTTTAAACACTCCAGTATAAGTTTTAATTACCAACACTGGTATGCTATGCCCAGTATGAAATAGGAAAGTAATTTACTGCTTTTAGTTAATTAGTTTCATCGGCAATGCCACAATTCATTAGAAATTTCTGGATGTACCAATCCCTTTCATGATTTTCTATATTGAAAAAAGTAAGAGAGAGGGTAACGATTTTCTGTTTTATTGTTTCATTCTCTTTTTTAAAAATAATTTGAAATTCAACTTTTATGATTTATATGTAATTGATGCTGAAATTGTATATATATTATATATAACTGATGAAGTAGCATGTATGTGAGTGCTTGAATTAAAATGTCTCAAGTTCAAATCTGATTTTTGGAGGTAAATTTGTAAATCTTGAAAGTAATGAAGAAATTAATATACATATGTAATTAATAGAATATAATCCTAATATTGCCCAACAAATATTGCTGAGAATAAAATTTTTACTAATACTACTGCCATGTCACATTTTAACTACTTATTTCACTATACTTTGAAGTAATGCCAAATGTAATCAATTGTGTTAAAAAGTAATTGTAGACATTGTGGGTTAAATGTAAAGCTGATTTTACGTTAGGCCAAATCATTCTATCTGCCATGATTTAATACTTTCCTTAAAATAATGCTGCATTTAGTGCAGAGTTAGTCGGATTTCCTATTGTAAAACTTAGAGCTTCAAATATAGAGAAAATTCTCATACAATTGTTATATTTTCAATAATTTTGCTTTATTATATTTTATAATCACAAATTTAAATTGATATAATGAAAATATGTATGTTTCAAAGATACTTTTAACATTATGCTTATATTAATGTACATAAAAATATGATATAGACAATATACATATACATTGTTTTACAAATATTGTTATATTTATATTAATATATTCATTTTATATTTTTCAACAACTATAGCGATATAATTTATGTTACTAATGTATACAAATATACTCCTAATTCTATTCTGACACGGTACTGTAATCAGTGATACATTCCACAAGGAACCATATGCAAAAGGGTATTGGGTAAAAAATTTTTGCGTTAGAAATTTTAATTCGGGTGCAAAGCTAGAGTAATCACATAGTATTCATATTTTTTATAAGTTATGAAATACCGTAAATTTAAACTAAATTTTTATGAATTTTAATTAATTGATTTTAACAGGACAAAATTTCAATTTTTAATTTAGAATGATAAGCATTTAAAAGTTAAAAAAAATTTAATAAAAATTAAAGTTCAAACATTTTCCATTTTTTAATAAAAATAAAAAATGAAATGCCAGAATAAAATTTATAAATTCTTATTTTAAAACAGTTGAATTCATATGAAAAACTAGGGTATTAACAGAAATAACTTGAAAAAACCGATATAAACAGAATTAGGTTTATATTATATGCAAAATATATGCATACACATATTCATATTTAAGTTTTATAATACATTTATATATTTATGTAGATATTTAACCAAAACTCTATTTATTTACATCGTGTGATAATGACGGTGATGACTTTCTAGAACGAGATAATCCTTTTAAAGAACCTTTAATATTTCTGCTGCGCTCATTCCATGGTTCAGGTACCCTGCCATACCATAATATTAGATCTCGAACTTCTTGCTATATAAACAAAAAAAATATATTTTTTTATATTTAATTTTTTTTTTTTTATGTTTTCTTTATGAATTCTTACGCATCAAAGAAAACAATTCCACAGCTTATGACAAAACCTATTAACAAAAATTTACCTGAACTTGTTTCGGTAGTTCCTTAAATATTTCCTGCTTTGTTAACCTTGGATTTTGAGATAAAAATGATAAACATTTCGATCTTAATCCTGACGCTAAATAACGATCAGCGATCCCAAGTAGGCACACAACAGAATTTTCATCAATCAGTGAATTTAAAGCATTTTCACATAAAGCCTATAAATATGTTATTTAAATATACGAATAACTAAAATCACATCAATTTAAAAACAGACAATAATTTATCAAGTTTTAAAGAAATGTGGATTAAAATAAAAGTGTCAGAGTGTAAAAATGCCTCTTATAGGTTTTTAATAACATTTCAATTTCAATTTTTAACAAAAATTTTCAAAATTAAAATATTTTAGTTTTAGTTGTTAACATAAATTAAAAAAAAATTAAAAAAAAAGTTCAATGCCAATACCCGGATAGCTGCTCCCCCTTTAACAGCCTTTTCGACATACCAGCACAATGTTTTGTGGTGCCACTTTATTTCCCATTTACTTGTATGTGGACGAATTCCTTTAAATGCTTTCCTTTAACAGCACAATTTCATTTTAGTGCATCGAATTTAGAACCCTGTTTTTCGGTTTTCATATGGAAAAAATTCCTTTTATAGCATAGTTACAAACCATCCCAATTAAAAAATTTTTTTAATAAAATTAAGGTTGTAGTTGATCATGTTTGCCACAAGTTGCAATGCAAGTATTTATGTATATGAATGCATATATGTAATATTTGTAGTACATAAATAAAAATCGGATATATGTACATTGTATGTTATTACAATTTTGTTTTATTTCATTTAACAGCTCTTTTAAAAAAGTTAAGCGGGATCACTTAAGTGCATTAATTGTGCAGCTAAATGAATATCTTTTAAATGCGTTTTTGACATAACTGCCCAAGTTTTGTCGACAAAATAGGCGAGACAATTAACCGGGCTTTACTGTATTAAACTTTTCTATACCAACTTTATTTTGTAAAGCTAAATTACAAATGTACCACATCACTTCAGTTGGTATAATAATTTGATCATAAACAAAATGAAACACAAAAGTAAAATGTACTTTAAACTTACCTTTAAATCGTCAATTGAGTAGCGATCTGCAAGCAGCATTAATTCGCATATTTGTTCTGCTCCTACTGTTTCATCGACAGGTGCTCCATATAAATAAAGTAATAAACGACGAAATATAACTGGAGATGTGTCAGTAATCACAATTTTGCTTAAAAATTTTACAAATTAAGGATTCACATAAAATATCATTACAATATTATTACAAACAAAATGTAAATTATTATTACAAAAGATGATAGCATATTAAAAAAATTAAAATTTAAGATAATCACTAAGATTAAGTATTTTTTGTGGTTTTTAAATGTGGTTTTTTAATCATGGATCTCTAAAGAATGGATTTAGAGAATGGATATAAAAATAAGTCAAATAATGTAAAATTATTTCTTACATATTTCCCCAGACTAATATTGGTATCGAAACAATCAGAACAAGGTTAAATATTATGTATAATAACTTACTTTGTTATACTTTCTACCATTCCAGACATTAAAGCCTTTTTAAACCATTCACATCTATAATAAATATAAAGTATCAAATTTATATACGATAAAAATTGAAATAATTTCAAAAAATTACCTTGACGCAATAATGATTCTGTGCGCTCTAAAGATTGTTGTCTGACATTTATTTTGGCCAGAAGAAGGATCTTTATAATTTTGTATTATTTCGAATTCCATATCAGTTATTTGATTTGAATGGAGAAGTCGTATGGCTGCTTTTGCTAATGAACTATTTGCTGCAGTTGGAGGTTCACACAATCCTTTTACTAAATTAAGCTAAAAGATTAAAGTATTGGCAAGATATAAGTTTATATATTACTAAATTCTAATTTAATGTTTATTTAGTAAATACCAAGTCTATATTAGCATCAGATAATCAACTTATAAAATGCAATTCAAATATTTACTTACTTTTGCATATTTATAGTCATAGTCCCTCTTGTCAGACAACTGTTGCATTGTATTTTCTAAAATATTATTTTCTGCTAGCAAACCAAGATCAATTAAACATTTAGTAAACTCATCGTGTTTAATCAAATCGCAAATCTTTTGATTTATAAAAATATTTTTTATTATAGTCACAAAAATTGAATTATTAATTTATGAAATAAAATTTAAAATTTACCTGATTAATAGCATCTATCAAAGCAGGTTTATGATCTAAAAGTTTTGTTAGTACACCATTCTAGAAAAATTAATTTTTTTTTAGTAAATAAAACCAATTTAAACTCTATAAATGATATGAACTAACGATTTGACTAGTAGCTAATTTAAAGCAAAATTTGAACTCTTTCCAACCAATGTTATCATCAAATTTATCTGATAAATTTTCTAATATAACAATGTAGGCTGGAATATCCACTAATAATTGTTCAAAATTTTGATTAATTGTGCTTATTTTATCCAATATGCCCATTTCACAAAATGTAAATCTGTTGAATGAGAATAAATGTTTAATTTATAAATTTATATACATATGTATATACATATATGTATTATAAAAGATTTGTTTAATTTAGCATTGTGAATGTAGCTCAGCCAATTTTGTAAAATATTGTTTTAGTGTTACACAATTCGACCATAATGAGCATAACTTATATTGCCCGGTTATTCAATATGCTAAACTAATCTTACACTTAAGTAAAATATTATTAACCTTTTCTCTTTTAAAATATCGAGAACAACCGATATGCGGCCATATATATCATGTAACTTTCTAACTTCATACATGTACAAAAGTAATTTTAAATCATTATCGGCCTGAATATTTAGGTTCTGAGAAGTAAATCCTTCTGCTGGATTGTTTATTTTCAGAACTAAATTCGAATTTTGTCTAAGAATATTTTGTTTCCTATTCAAATTTGGCTTGGTTCCAGCCGGTATACCAATATTAAAACATTTCATATCCTACAGAAAATAAAAAGCATTTTAAATTAATGAAATTTTTTTTTAACAATAATATTGATAAAACAAATTAATCATTCATAGAGTAAAATAGTTATTCTATATCGAGGTATTATATGCCATTATTTGATCTATATTTCTCAAACAAGTAATATTTATAGTAAAAAATTAGAAATCGAAGGTTTTGTGCTCACTAATGCTAAATATGTACATATTTTTCAAAATCGCGATTGTGTTATAGGCACTATTTTCGGAGCAATATCTTTCTTGTGGTTAAATATTAAAGACGTCCGTCAAACAGATTCTGAGTCATAGCATGTACGAACAGGTTAAGTGAAAAGATTTGTGCCTCTTTTAGGCTAAGTACACACTTGGAATGATACATTTATCTAAAACTAATTTTGATGCAACACATGCCAAGTGATTATTTAGAATAATGAAACTCCCAAAAAAAAATACGTATGGTAGCAAAATAAAGTAGTTCGCCCCGAATATTAAGCCTACAAAAAGTTAAATTTTAATGCAACTCAAATATGCTAAGCAATTAGTTGCAATATTGTGCCTATTAAAAAATAACATTTGTGCAGCGCAAATAAATGCTAAGTGCAAAACGTATTGCAGAAAAAATTTAAATTTTATTAAAGACCATCATTCAATCCAAAAATCTTATTCCCATTATTTTTGAGAAAAGAACTCTGAATTCAAACGAAGTTGTAGAATAGTTTAATCTGAGCGAGTTGTCAAACTTTCAAATTCCTGCACTATAAAATTTAAATTTTGCTACTTAGCACGGGTGTGCACAAAACCATAAACGCAAACCAATTGATGGAGTTGAGTCGTGTCTGTAATAAATTGTTTGTAACATTTTTGCATTGTATAATTAATTTGCGTCTTCTACTAGGCTGTGGCCTGTGCTGTGAGTGTTCAAATTTTTAAATTATTTTTTTCAGTCTGAAGACTTATTAATATATATATAAAAACTTTTAACTGATAAATTTTTATAGAAGCTATATTAAAGTAAGTCGCATTACATTTACTAAATCTTACCTTGCAAATTTTTTCCAAAGATTTTTTAATTTCTTCAACAATTTTGGTCAAAACTTCAAAAGAATACTCGATCTAAATATAAAATATTAAATTATAAAATATTACATACATAATGTATACATAATAGAGTAAATAACTATATAAGACAACACGTTGTATGTATAAAAAATAAGACCATTCGAAAATGGTTCAATTTTTAATAAGACCGCAAATGGTTCAATTTTTTTATAAATGAAATTATGGGTTCTCTTGTATTATTATTTACCCTATGGTATATCACTAATATGCGGCAAGACTTTCGTAATTAAAAAAATTGTATTTTCCCGAAGCAAACAGCTTTGATCTTCCCACAATTAACCATATAAGAAAAGTATGACAGACTTGACTTTTTGAAAAAATTAAAGTCGACTAAACGGTGACATGGCATTGAAATTTTTTAGAAGAGAAATATAATTTCGTAATTTTTTTCTTTAAATATCATTGCAAGAAATATGAATTCGTTTCAAAGGTAATGGAGAATTTCAATAAGTTTAAAAAATGTGTTGAAGCTTTAAAAATCTCTGTCCCAAAAAACACAAATCGAAATTGTCTTGTCGCAAATTAGCAATAAAGTGATAACATTGTAATATACCTCAGGAATTAAAGAGCTTATCAAATTCGATTTTTCCTCCACTGACAAATTCATAAGTAACTTTAGAATTGTATCCAATAATTTATGTAGTTGTGGTATAAATACTGAAATTTTACTACGAATATATTTTATTATTTCATTTCTTTGATTTCTAGAAATATCTGCACCATCCGTCACAAATATATTGCAAAATATTAGAATGCGACCAAATCCTTGAAAAAAATAATTAAATATTAAAATAGAACCGAAAATTAAATTCTCTAACACATTATTTTTTATTGCCTATAAGAAATTTATATTACCAATTGCTGCTTCCCTTAAACAATCTTTGAAAATGCGTAGGATACTACTAGTTTGGTAATTTGTTGAGCAGGAATTTATTTTGTTAATTATTTTACTCAATATGCTATTAATATCCATAACAGTGTCCACTACAACTAAAAAGGACAAAACCAATAATTGTTTAATTTTTAGATTTAATTTTGTGATAACTACAATGCAGGAATTTATAAATTTTAATTACTTACATTTTTTTAAACGCGTCAATTTCAAATATTTTTTACAAGGTTCAACTATCTTAATTAAAGGTGGTTGTGTTTCAGCAAAATTAATAATTTTTTCGCAATTCTCTTCTAATAAATCATTGGTTAAAGATTCTGTGTACAGCCAGTTAATTATAGGCGATAAAATAAAGGAAGGCAAATCGTTTAAAATGCCCACGGGAGTTAAAGGAGACGAAGGTGGGGTCTCTGTAGTTACTAAAAATGGTGATGGGCTTCTTGCTTTATACGGAGATAATGGGGGTTTTCGATTGCTACAAACTTCATTCGAAAAATTGAAAATTGTTCTATGGTTTGAATTAATTTGTAAATTAGAGTCAGAAGATGAATTAGCATGATGCGTCAAAGTGTTCTCAGATTTTTGATTATATGAAATATCTAAGCTATTAAATGAGGAAGATAAATTATTTTTATTCGCCAAAAACTTTTCATTGGTAGGAAGCTGCAGATAAGTTGGAGATAAATCAAATTTTGGTAAATTCTTGTTAACAATTATCAAATCTGAATGTGATGTAACGGAAATTTTTATTTTATTTGAATTATCGAGTTTATTACTTTCGGAGCTAATCTTTGTAGAATTCGGAGATGAACACATACTACAATCAAATCCATTTAGGCGCAAAATTACAGAATGTGCCTGATACTGGAAATATAAATTATAATTAAATCAATAAATATTTATATGCAGACATAATCAAGCAACAAATGGGAATGCACTTTTAAATACTTTATGTATAAATAATAAAATTATAATGTAAAATTTAAAATAAAAAATGTTAATTTAAGACAAAAAGTAGAACTAAATTTAATACTTGGATACTTAGTTAATTGTTTGAGTCGAAATATCGCAGGGTTGTTTTAGAGGAATAATTATAAAGGTACTTTCTGTACTCCATGTAAAATGATTTGTAAATTATCATAGTTTTTTATACATTTTCGTAGTTGTTACAAACCATACTGAAGAAACTTGTTAGAAACATTATTTTGATCATATAAAAACAAAAATAGGCGCGTCATAGTGTAGACTTTCAGTAGGTAAATGTCTTTAAAATATGAGTTTCGGTAGCATTGTTTATCTGTATAATTAATATTTTTTAGATATTAATATTCTAAATATGCCTAATAATTTAAGAACAAACCTTCTTTTAGCATTTTTTCTCTTCTATTTTATAATCCCACAAAATCTACAATAAATTGACAAATTAATGTATTTACATGTAAAAGAATTAATAATTATGCATATTGAATTTTACCGTTACGTTAGTACATATAAAAGTACTAAAACTAAATTTTTGTCTTTGCTTACTGCAATTTTTTTTAAATCGTTTTACACTTCTCCTAAACATATGCAACAGAATACAGTAAAACGGTAATAAGAGAATTATTGAAGTAAAACAAGGTTTCCACATGTTTTCAATTAATCATTTCTAAAGAAATTGTGTTTACTAATTTCACTTTGTACATTTATTTTATTTTGTTGATTTACTACTAGTGATAGAATTAGCAGATTTTAAATTATGATTTGCGTCTCTCCTCAATTTATAATTGAAAAAGTGATTTTATCAAAAATGATGAAGTAATGTAAAAATATTTTCTTAAGTAAAATACCCTTTTTATGAAGATTATAGATATTATTTATACTGTTAATTTGCAATTTTTCCATGATTCAGTTTTCTTTAAATATCTAATTAAATACTTCATGATGTTAGCCTATTTTTTTTC
>JXOW01138699.1:0-11202 GCA_001014875.1 Condylostylus patibulatus | reverse complement strand
TATACATAATATAAATATAAAAACAAAAATAATTTTGTTTTTTAGTTGATTTTGTTTTGATTTCTTTCTAACTACGTTGAATAAATGGTATTGAGGGTATTGTTTTAAAATAAGAAAAGGAAAATGAAAACCAGGTAATTATGTACAGAATTACATATGTACATTATTATTGCAAAGGTAGTCTTTAATATTAAATTTTCATTTACATATAAATGTACACATTACTTTGCCCTACTAGAACTTTAATTAATATTTATTTTCAGCATTTTTTGTAATTTTATTTCACAAAACAAAAAAAATTGGGGAACAGTATTTTTATATTTTCCGAACTTTTTAACTTTTAAACATTTGCTTAAGTTGATTGGGATTTAGCTTGTAATAAAATTATAAATCAACTGTTTAATATGAAAATTTTAAAGGTTATTTTGCAATATTACCACATCAGTGTTATCCACAGAGATAACTAAATTTTGGCACTAATTGTTGTCCGAGCTTCATATTCGTTTCTTAATTGAATTTCACATATCATAATTTTCATCACTAAATTGAAACGCTAACGCTAGTCGTTACCATTTTAAATTTTTGCTAAAGTTTTGATTTATTTGTTAAAAACACTTCAGAATTAAAAATAAATATAGAAATTTTTCACGAAAGGAATATCAAACTTTCTAAGTTATTATAACTTTATTTTACTAAATTTATAATAATAAAAATGATCCTTTCAAATTATCGCCTTAATATTCATAGACTTGTCTACGAATTTACTTATGCTTCATTTACTGCTAATGGCTTTAAGAAGATTTTCCAAATTCTCTATTGTTGAATAGATGTGTGTTTTTTTTTTTTATCTTATATTTATTTTTCTTATAAAAAAAGCTTAAACTTAGGTCTAAACACACATTTTTTTTTTTTATTATTGTTGTATTTTCATTACATAAAAGCAAATTATTTAAAATTCATAAAGGAAAATTATAACCCTCATTTAACGAGATGCGTATATTGTGAGTAGAAAACATGAAGATCAGAAAAACAGAACACCATAAAAACAAAAGAACAATCACGTTGGTGAACATTTTTGGAGTTTTAAGATATTGAGAAGAAGAAGAGAGATGAAAAAGACCTTGTAAAAAATTTCAGTGGGTGTTAAAATTAAAAATTTCTACATCAAAAAATATTCAAAAGCTAAGTCCTCCCAGAAAAGGCACAAAAATTTAATTTGATTCCATTCAATTTTAGGGTAAAATATGAAATTTTAGCAATGCTTCCAAGCTACCAGTGAAATTTTGGGTATACAGTTTAGATACAGGAATTATGGACACTTGAATCTGAAAATCACACAATCGTCATTTTTATCTTACTACGGGAAATCGCTCCACATTTCACATTCAACTATCATACCACTATATTTTAAATTTCCAGCATTATAAACGACGTTGGACATTCAAGATAACGTGGAAATGTAGTTTATATAAGCACAAGAAGCTGAAGTGAAAACAGAGGAAATTAACAATTGAAATTAGTGATTTGCAAGGACTTTTTACTCAGAAATATAAATATCCTTTTTTAACTTGTATACTTTTATGGTTTTTTTTTTTATTTCAATATTTTTCTGTTAAAATACGCATAATTCAAAGAACTGAATGAATAATTCTGATTTCGTTAGTAACGGTGTTATGCTCAATGATTTAACAGTTTAAACCTTATTATAAGTAAAATTTGCTTCTTGCGATTTATTTTGTCATAATTTCAAAAACTTGTGTAACAGGAGTGAGTAACATATTATTCATATTGTTAGAAATGCAG
Source organism: Condylostylus patibulatus (assembly GCA_001014875.1). NCBI lineage: Eukaryota > Metazoa > Arthropoda > Insecta > Diptera > Dolichopodidae > Condylostylus > Condylostylus patibulatus. The sequence continues at coordinate 9,399 of JXOW01138699.1, read as the reverse complement.
GTTTTTGTAAATAAGTATCGAAGCATTATTTCGNTGTTAGAAATGCAGGTTTTTGTACAGTGGAAGGTGTAAAGCTGTGCAAAGGAATGCTTGTTTTTGGGCAAGTGTCTGTCAACCAAATAAATATGCAAAAAAAAAGACACTTGTCCAAAAACAAAAAAACAAATGTTAAAAATTTCTTAAAGATATTATTATATTTCTTAACATGTGACAATAAAATATTATTTTCTTAAAGAAATAAGTATTGAAGCATTATTCCTTAAAGAAATTATGACATTTAAATAAAATCCAAAAATAAAAATCAGTAAGTAAATAAAAAATTATAATATTTTTTAAAATTTTTTCTTTTTTTAAATTCAAAAAAATTATTTGTGAAATACATATTTGTTGACCTTACTTGAAATAAATACAAAAGTAATTTAACGGATTACTTTTGTATTTCTTTGCAGCTGAATACTATTCCAAAGACAATATAACTATCTTAATACATGTACAATTACAGAACATAGAACAAAATTTTTTTAGTAAGTGATAGAACCCCTAATAAGTGACAAAACTTTCAAGTACATAGTAGAAAAAAACAAATTGGATTTATACATATGTGTATGTATGTATGTACATATGTACATAATAAATTTTATTACCCAAGACACTAAAACTATAGTTGTCTTTGCTATAGTTTTTTTGTCTTTGCTATGTATAACAGTTTAACGGTACATATAATAAAACATCGTCTATGCATGAATAATTTTTATGAATAAGTTTTTTAAGCACACGTGAACTATAATTTAATGTGTAACAAAAATATATTTCTTCAAAAATTAATAATATAGGTTTTTGTAAAATAATTTTTGATTTTATTTGAATGTTAACATCATTACCATTATAGGACCATGTTTAAAAATAACAGGCAATATCTGGAGTCAAAAACTTTCTATGTACTATAAAATATTTCAAAAATTTATTAGGTATGTACCTATTTTTTTTAAAGATGTTTTGTTATTCACATTTTAATATAGAAAAAAAATTAAAATACATATGTAGATATGGGTAAATACGTTGTTGTATATTTTTGCCAATAGAATCTTCAAAATTTCATTACAAAAACGAAAAGTAGCAATAAATCTTTTAAATAAATGTATACAAAAATTTCCTTAATAATTTTGTAGAAAAAATTTCCTTAAAAATAATATAACTGCATGGTCTTTCGTGGAAATGTGAAGGTTTTTGCACAGTTGAAGAGGGTGCAAAGCAGTGGAAAGGAATGCTTGTTTTTGGGCAAGTGTCTGTCAACACCAAAAATAGTTCATTCTTCTGTTTTTTTATTTTCCATAACTTTTGATCTTCAACACAAACCAAGTTTATTCACAATCGGCCTTTATTATGAGCACAAACCAAGAAAACGAAGTTGATTTCAATTATGTAACATAAAAACAAAAAAATTTCAAATCCAGTTGGTTTGCGTCTTCGAGAAAAGTTTTTGCAAAAAGTAAGTTAACTTAAAAGAAAATATATATGTATGTATGTATTATCTATACTGGCGCTTTATTCGTTTTTATAATATGTACATAGATATACATATGTACATATTAATTTTATATGTATATGTATGTATGTAAACAAAAATATTTTAATATCAAAAAATGTATTTTATTAAAATAAAAATATTTATTGAGGAATTACGGAGTGATTAAAAGTTCTGCTTGCACGTGATAAGTACGAAAAGGATAATAGTAAAAACTTCTTCACATATGTATGATACAACTATTTACATGCGCAATAATATGTAAGGATTTTGTTCAAGGTTGTTATTTAACAATTTTCATTATTTTTGTTTTGAGTTTTGCTCCTGTATTTTTTATGTACAGAACGTTTTTACACAAACTTTTTAATTCCTTTTTGTATTGGTTTTCTTTCGTTTTACATTTATCGTTATTTTTCTGAAAAATGTGAAAAGGTGAAAAAGGCTTATATGAAATTAAAAATCTATTATTTCAGAATGTTTTTGCTAATTTCTGTTTTTCAGACTGCAGTATTACCAAATGAACCGGAAAACAGAAAATTTCCACTTTTAAAATAAAGTAATTTTTTATTCTTTTACGTTATGGTATTATGGGAAAACATTTCTTACTATTATTAATATCATTTACTATTATTCTAAAACATCGAACGACGGATTTTCATATTAAATTTTACTTGATTTGTAGAGAGATCTCAATCTACACATTTTCTCAGTTTCAATTAATATTTTCGGAGAGTTCTTCTTTTGGTTTTCTTTCGATAACATTTTCTAACTCTAGATAATGTAAAGGATTATCCTTGTAATTACAGTAACTTGAGCAAAAATTAATTGTAAAATAGAACAACAGGAAGGAACATGGTATAAAAAAGATATTTGAAAATTTTTTTACAAAAAAAATTTCATTTTTCTTAAGGACTCTCTCTAATAAATATAACCGTTCATTGGTGCACTATGATACACAATCGTACAGTAAAATATAAAATAACACGGAACTCTTTTAGATTCCTATATAATTTTAGTATACTTTTTCCCGTATAGGTATAACAACTTGAACGTTTTTTGTTTCAGGTTATTTACCTTTAAAAACAAAAAGAGAATATTTAAGAAAAAATTAAAGGATATGCACGAAAATGGTAATATATTAACATGAAAAACTATGTTGTGTTAAGAATATTACATTCGCCTATGAGAAAAATAATGACACAATTTTAAAAATTATATAGTAGTGAATTACACGAGAAGAATTAGAAATATTAATTGCATAACTTTTCAGTGAAATATTATACGCTTGTGGTTATGTAAACTGGATTAATTTGTGACAAAAGCAATTTTACTAAGGTTAATTAATTAAATTGCGTATATTTATGATATGATTTTTAAGTACGTATGTTCTTAGAACTTATCATCCAAATGTCTATTGTTAGGAACTTAAAAGTAAATTAAATTTAAAGCAAAATTTTTATTATTTAAAAAAAAATTTTACAGATAATTTTTCAAATTTTAATTAAAATTAGATTCAGATTCAGTTTCGAAATCACAAAAATTTTTGATCGATCCTGCCCATCGATTTAGGCAGTTATTGTAACATTAACATTTAGTCACGTTATATCGATTAGTTTTAATCGAAATTAATAAAAAAAAGCAAAAATTGCCAATATTGAAATCACATACATATTTTTTTAATTTAAATAGAAACTCATAAAACTTATAGAAAAAATAAATTGGATCGTATATCAATTGGATTGCAACTTGCAAGGAAGTAAATTACTAAATTTTGAAAATTTATTTAAATAATTACTTTCAAAATTAAGAGATTTATTTGAACAAATGTTCAATCTTATAATTTTATGCCCAATTATTCTACATATACATGTATAGTTTTCATACCCATCTTGTTTTCATACCCATTCANAAATTAAGAGATTTATTTGAACAAATGTTCAATCTTATAATTTTATGCCCAATTATTCTACATATACATGTATAGTTTTCATACCCCGTACTTTAAATTGTGAATGTTCCCGTTTTTTATCCCATCAACAAAATTTTTATATTATAATATCCTTATATACCCTTAATGTAATTGTAGAAGAAAAATGCTTTTGCAATTGTATAAAGTACAAACCTAGTTAATAACCATTATCGTGGTATAAAACCATTAGGTAAATTCATGATAAAAATTCAAATAAATTTTCATCATTTTCATTTATAAACTAATTACATACACTTGTAATTTTGTGAGTTTAACTCAATTTTTTAATTTACCTTAATTACATGAGCGCAAATTCGTTAAAATTTAATGCATTTTTCTGTTTTAATACAAGTATAGTATATGGTAAAGATAAAGATTTTGTGAAATTTTCTTTATTTTCTTAACAAAAAATGCAATAAATTTAATGAAAATTACCTTTCTTATTTATATAGAAATGAAAATTAAGATAAAAGTTTAGAGTTAACAAAACATAATAAAATAGAAATCTAATTGTAAAAATGTAGCAATAACAAAAGGAAAATAAAAATAAAAAATTTGAGAAAAAAAAATATTTTTTTACTATTATTTTTGTATTATACTATTTAAATGTATTTCCTCTACGGGAAATGAAAAACCCTTTTGAAAAGTTCATTGCACCTCTCTTTAGCAAGAGAGGAGAGTCAAATACAAAAAAAAAAGTGCACTATAGGCTACAAAATTACAATGAGCAATATATTCTTAAACAATATAATCCTTTCTATATGTATTCATTTATTATTATCCTTAAAAATAATAACAGCCATAGAAGTACAAACAAAACGAAAAAAAAAACTCTGTAGATGGAAAAAACTAGACAAGAAAAAAAAATTATTTTTTTTTTTTTTGTTTTCCTTTCCACATCATGTATGAATTTCCATCATTTTCATACCCCTTTTCTGAATGAAAATTTTCATTCCACTTTGTCTAAAACGTACTTACCTCACTATCTAAAATATTAAGCAGATNTACTCGACAATATGTACAGAAATAAATTTTCAAATATTTTTAGTAGTCTGTGTTTTTGTTTTAATTAATTCATATAATTTTTTTTAAATAAGAATATCATGGATTCTTATTATTATAATAATAGTCAAAAATATTTCTGCATCTAGTAAAGAATTTCTTAATTAAAGCGGTGTACGTGAATTCTATAAATGTGAAATTGTTTTAATGATATAGGATTCCTTTATCATACTTTAAGAGAATAGAAAGACAATTCATATTTTGTTCAATTTTTCAGGTTTTTACTGTAAAAATAAATGCATTTCATCACTCTTTAATTTCCATATTTTTTTTCCATTTTGAGAACTTCAAAAACAAAAAAAAAATTATAAAAAATTAAGAAAAAATCAAGAGTGTTCATTCTTTAAGCGTAAAATTTTACATAAAATTTACGTCGTAATTTTATACATAAATCCTTTTTTGCCTTCAACTTCTTTCCCTACCTTTTATACATACATATATACATACATATATGTGTCTATTAGTTTCAAAAACCCAACATTGCCATAATAAGTGATTTTGAGTAAATTAGAAAAAACTTTTTACTGTTTTATTAAGCATGACAATAATATGACTTTTTCATTTTTAAACTTCATTTAGAGAAAATAACCTGTCAGCAAAAGCTGTAACATATATTACCATTACTTTCTGAATTATTTCAAATTAAAAAATGGAATTGATGGTTTTTGCTACTAACTTTTGGAATTAGTGGTTTTTGCTATGTAAATATTTTTTAAATTTTAGTTGGTTTTTGTTACTTAAATTATTATATGGAGCGAAACAGTAGAGGAATTGCGGATTTTTGAAACACGCATGCTTTGTTAGGGAAATGATGGTTTTTGCTACACGCATTTCTGTGGAAATGTAATGTTTTTGCACCCAATAGCAAACTTTAAATTAAATTTTCTACGGGAATTAACGAGTTTTATTAATTGTAGTCTATGCTAAATTGTAGCCCTTACGTTCTACTTTGCTTTTGCATATATAACACAATTTTTTCAAAAAATGGCAATGTTGGGTTTTTGAAACTAATAGACACATATGTAGTTTCGTAATTTTGAATATTCTCGAATATGTGCATATACTATATGTACTTTACAACTTATAACTCTCATATCCTTAGCTAGAATATATTTTTAAATGAAAAATGAAAAATATTCTGGGTGAAAAATTTATGAAAGTATGAAAAAAAGAAACACTTTTTTTGTTTTGAATTTTAATGGGCCTTAAAAGTTCCTATACTATTCGTTTTCGTTGTTGTTTGATGCATTTTATTTTACCACAATTTTAAAAAATTTAACATAAAAACCTCAACATGCATTTAAGTAGAAAATCCTTTGAAATTATTTATTTTATTGTGAATATCCTTTATGATTATTATACAAAAGTATAACTTAGTTTATATATAAGGTAAATTATAAGTTGCTCAATATGCAATATACATGTGTATGTACATACANTATAACTTAGTTTATATATAAGGTAAATTATAAGTTGCTCAATATGCAATATACATGTATATGTACATACATATGTATGTATATGAATTTAAGTAAAAAAATTTTGCAATAATTTAAAAAACAAAAACAATAAATAAAATAGAAAATATTAAAGTCCCGTTAGTTTTCAGTTATAATTTATTTTTGTCTTCAATTTTTGTAAAATAAGTTTCCCTCAGGGTAAATCAGTTGGTATATAGAAAAAAAATACGAATTATATTACATACAATAATAAAAACAAAAACTAAAAAGGTAACAGTTAAAAATGAGGACACAAGGCACTCCTTGTTACTGGATTTTTAAGTGTACAATACAAAATGGTTGATGCCTGAAATTGAAATTTCCACAGGAGTCTGAAAAAATGAAATGTTTACTTCGTAAGCATAATATTATGTGAAATATGCTAGTCATATTTATATTTTTTGTTACTCATAAGTAATAACATAATATAACGGGATATTGTAATTTTGAAAATCCCATTTGAAAGGAAATTTATACAAAACATTATGGAATTATCAAGAAATATTTTGTGTTCAATACAATTTGTTTGAATATATTCTAAATAAGAATGAAAGCATAACAATGAAATTTTTTGTTTTAAATTATGCAGTAAATTACAAAAACGACTATTTGTTTTAATCATTAAATGTGTTACTTATAAGAAACTATTTACAACCCAAGTAGTAGTGACCGCAGATATGAAGTAAAGTACCTCATTATAACATTTCTGTAATATTAAAATTTTTTCCGTACACGTTTCAAAGTAAGACCAGAAAAATAAAGTTAAATGGAGATCAAACTGAGAAAAATGATCGTGAATTACCATTACATCGGCTGAATTTCAGTCGAATTCATTATAAAATTACCTTTTGCGAAAATCTGATGGTAGCCTATAGTAACTTCAGTTTTTTATTTTTTTTCCCTTATTGTTTTTCATTTTAAAGCCTTTTATCCATATAAACAAAATGAAAATCAGTTGGGAATCCATAATACAAATGGTTATAGTTTTCAAATGGCGAGTTGTAATTTATGCTGAATAAAAAAAAATTATATAATAATAAAAAAAGGAAGCATTATATATAATAACAGTAAAGGAATCCAAATTTTATTGTGCTTGTTTTCTTTTTTTTTTTTCTTTTAAGCAAGGAATTTATGTTATAAATTTTTTCTTGTGCTTTGTTCTATTAAAAGCATTTATTTTGTTGTTCCATTTACTTTTACCGACCGCAATTATTTTTGCATTTTTAATTCCATCGTGCTGTAATTTACACTTTACATGAAAATAATAAAAACGAAAAATAATCAAAAAGGCGCAGCAAGACTACTTCAAGTGACATAACGTCTATAATAAAGAAATAAGGAATTGCTATCAAAATAGATTACGGTTGGAAAAAAAATTAATTGCGAATTATGAACTTTAGATTTTGTTTTTTTTTTTTAATTTTGTTTTCTAATTTTTTATATGTAGTTATAGTTTAATTTTAAGTGAATTGGTTTAATTTAATATCATTTAGAAATTTATTCCTCAAATCAAGTTCTAACAAATATGAAAATCATATTCTTATATGAAAAAGTTTCAAAACATATTTTAAAGAAAAATGTTTGTTGCAAATCTGTAATTATCATGCTCATATTATGTATACCTAATAAATATATGAAAAAATTCTAATAAATTAAGACATAAAAATGATTTTGATTTACGCTACAGTTGTTCGTTCTATATTCCAAAAATTTCCAAAATAATTTAGAAATTAATATTTCCAAAAACAAAAAAAAAAACGAATTTCCAGAACACTCAAAAAATTCGAAAAATATTTGTTGAATTGAAGTATAGGCCAGTTGAGGTAGGAATCTTAGCCGTATTAATTTTCATAAGCTTATATTATACTTACATATCATATACATATAGTTTTTTATCACTACTAAAAAAATAATAGATAATATACTGTTAAACATTAAGTATAAAGTCAGGACTTTAGCAGCACAAAAAATNAATAATAGGTAATATACTGTTAAACATTAAGTTTAAGTCAGGACTTTAGCAACACAAAAAAATATATTGCTCAATGTTCTTATCAAAACAAGTAGACAGACAGCCTTGAATAATGTTCATATTATGCCCATCATGTCAGAATATCCTTTTTTTTACTATTGTTAAAAATTTCCTATTATAGTTTCTATCATTTTAACTGGAAGCAGTAACAAAACAAAAAAAAAAAAAGAAAATAACGACAATAAAATACAACGTCAAGGATATGCCACTACACTAAAAAAATGTTTATTTTTTCTTTTCATTTTATTTTTCATTTATGCTGATTTGGCAGGTGAAAAATTAATGTTTTCATTGTAATTGTTTATAATTCTAGAAAATGTTCTATTTCATGTTAAGGAACTCGCAATAATGAAAAATACTATGCATTAATGAAAGCAATTGAAATGAGAAAAAAAAACTGAAATAAAGTTTAATCAGTCACTCTACTGTTGGCAAGGGGAAAGCTGCCTTTTTCTTTTCTTCGTTTTTTTTTTCTTTTTTAAAAATTTTCTTATATAATAGATATATACATACATAATATCCATATATAGTATTGGCAGCTACGTAATATTAACATTAATGCATGTCATTCACTGTTATTATTCTCTGTTGAAATTTTATTATTTGCGTACATTAGCAACATATGTATAAATTTAGAATAACATATTATATCTACTAAATTATGTGCACGTTCCGAGGAACTTATACGCATATAGGGTACACATTTTAGTATGTATATACATACATACATGTAAATCGTATTAATAACAGGTGTACGTACTACGTAGGCATATTATGTGTATTTTACTTTTTAATAACGTGAGAAAAAAATTGGGTTAAATATTGTAAGAAATTTTAAGTTCTTTACAAGATATTGATTATTTAATTTGAATTTTTTTAAATTAGATTAAGTCTCTAGAATTATAATCAAAAACTATAATTAAAATGAAAAATTGTAAATTGTTCAAATTTCATTGAAAAGGCACTATCTCTTCTAGTTTAGCCAGAAAATGCATTTCTATATTTTCAAAAATTTTCATAACATACGCTACTTTTTTATACTGAGAACATCAACTTTATTTCATTAAAGATTTCAAAAATTTCCTTGAAAAGGCTCTATCCCTATTCCCTTCTGGTTTAGTCAGAAAATGCATTTCCATATTTTCAAAAGTTTTCATATCATGTGCTACTTTTCTATACTAAGAACACCTCTAGAGTGGCTGAGCTGAAACGTTTGGCATGAAACTGACTAATCTCTTCATTTCTGGTCCATTTCGGAGATGATTAGCGGTAATTCCGAATTACGGTCAGATTTTAGTGCGAGGAGGAGGAA
>JXOW01112809.1:0-10295 GCA_001014875.1 Condylostylus patibulatus | reverse complement strand
TGTATTATAAATTAATTTTACTATAGATTAAAAAGAACCTGTTTAATCTTTCAATTATTCCTTCTTCTTCATTTGACAAAAAAAATTTAAATTACATATTATAAATTTTCCATGTTTTAAAACAACATTTTATAACATTATTAATTTATGTAAAACGACAACTTAAACAAAATATATTTTATATTTCTCAGAGATTATTAGACTGCTTTCGAGTTCTACAATGTCAGCCTGAAAATACTACTTTTTAAGAATAAGATACCAAAATAAGGCTACTGAAAAAAATAAAAGTTATAAAAAGTGATTTAATATTTAAATATGAAGCTGAAAAACAATATCAAAAAAAGTTATATTTCTATTTCACTAAACTCATTTCGGCCGTTCACTTCGTTTTTCTTTTAATTCCATTAATGTACTATTTGGTATTTGTAAAAAAATTTAAAGAAAAATTTACAACTTGGAATCATTTCATTAATTCTATATTTCCTACCACATCCCATCAAGCTCCAACTTCTGATTTCACATCTATATTTGGAGAAAAAACACAATTTCATTTATGGACCACAACAAGCTCCCTCTATACACAAATAAACTCGTTGTACAACACATAACCTACAAAACAAAAAAAAAACAAAGAAAATCAATTTCCCTCAACTGCAAACTTTTATTTTCCATCATTACTTAGTAAAAAAATACAAAATAAAATATAAATCAACTATAAAAAAAAAATAAGGATATAAAAATGTAAAAAAAAAAACTTTTTTCATGTTTTTTCACAAATTGAACCAATTTTAACATAGAAAGGACATAAAAATGTTTCATCCCAAAAGTGTAGAATTTGTACACAAATATTGTAAGGGTGTTGTATATATACGGGTGTAAATATAATATTTCTATTTTAATGAACACATAAGAAAACAACCGTAAATTGTTTATCCCAAAGTCCTGGGTACTAACTCGTAAACAAGTATACTCGTATATATATACATAAATATATATGTGCACAATATATTAATAATAAGGATTTCAATAAAATACGCAACTCTTTTTCAGGAAAAAAACATTTTCTATTTTATAATTTTTATTATTAACTAGGTTTTAGAATTTACACGTAATGTCATTGTAGATTGTTGATGGACTTGACTTGATTTTTAAATATACTATACACAAAAATAAATCAATAAGAAGTGATAGTAAAAATATTTTATGAAATTACTAGTCAATTTCAATATTTTGTAATTAAATTGAGTTTAAATAAAATTGAGTTTAGATATTTTTAAAACCTAAATAAATAAATAAAGTATGCATTTATTTTTAAAAAAAAATTGNCCTAAATAAATAAATAAAGTATGCATTTATTTAAAAAAAAAAATTATTCAAATATTGAGAAATATTTCCGTAAACCATAAACTACGATAGACTACAGTAAACGGTGCTTATTTAAGTTGCTCAAGTAATTAAAAATAAGTAACTAACTCATATATTGAAGTACACAATATTTAAGATTTTTCAATTATTTCTGACCATTGAATTGTAACATGGGTTCGAAGTTGATACAATTAAACATTGTATTTGCATAATTAAACTTTGTATTTGCATTTTTTAATCTTTTAATCAATTTTTGACCCGATGTCTAACTAATTCTGTGAAACGAATTACCAAAATAAACAAACGGCATAAAAAGAGATCCTATTATTTATAAATTTTTAAATCAGGATTATATTGTTGTAGTTCTTCTATGTTTTTTTTAGATTTGGTTAATCTGTAAGAGTAAGAAAAAAGTAAAGATATTTTGAAAAATATTTTGTAGAAAATTAAATGTATTTTAGACTGAAGAATAAATTGAATGCAAATTTCATGTTTTAAATTAGATTTTTTTAAGTATTGTACTTAACGTTATTATGAAATCAAAATTTTCAATTATCTTAATCTGGTGTTTCTTTGTAATTTGTGTATGTGATGTATTCAAACTTTACGAAAATGCTATATTTAATACCCAAACACTTCGGACAAGAACTGAAACTTCATTTATCCTATGCGGAACTGAACAACTTGAAGAGGACTATCACATTCGAAAAAATTAATAGCACGTACTGCCAATCAAGGAGACAAGAACGGACGATATTAAGTCGTTTCCAGTTGAGTCTGTTGGTTGATATATNCAATCAAGGAGACAAGAACGGACGATATTAATATTAAGCNCCAATCAAGGAGACAAGAACGGACGATATTAAGTCGTTTCCAGTTGAGTCTGTTGGTTGATATATTCACAGGATATTGTCTCTCTGTGTTCCACAGGTGTTCTGTTGCCTAGAAAAAGACAACAGAACACCTATTCCACGGACAAATTACGAAAATTTATATATTTTTGTATTAATCATTTATTAATACAAAATTTCGGAATATTTAAATTCTAAAGTATAATTTTAAAACAACAGTAATGTAACTGTATAAGATAATCAAATTTGCATTAAATCAATAAAAGAAATCTTTTTAAAAATTATTTCGCAAAACCAATTATTTTCATTTGCATTTACAAGAATTATATACCAATAATCCGAATAATGCAAATATACATAGCTTATATGAAAATAAATATTAAATTGTAAATGCACAAAATTATTCTATTAATATATTCCTAAATAAAATAAACGAGTCGAAGGTATTTTCAAAAAGAAATTCAGGTAAATATTTAGAAATTATTACTTAAATTTAAACTAAGTAAGTCTTTGACCAAGAAGATTTCTGAGAAAATGTGAATTTCTAACAAAATATACTTTTCACGTTGCTCTGACCATCCATATAGTGTTCAATATCTCTGACCATCCATATAGTGTTCAATATAAGTAAATTAATATTGAAATTAATCCAGAATCCATTCCTATACTATATACAACACAACATATAATTTTTATTTCTTATAAACTAAGTTGACTAATTAGAAATTAGGAATAGAAAAGCAAAAATGTGCCTTTAGTAATTCAATAATTTTAATTCTTACTTGTTAATTCCATGAACTTTTAGGAGAAATATTTTTTACTGCGGAAAATTTACTTATTGTACAAAACTACAAACGTAAACAAAAATGTAAAAGGGTTAAAAATATATTGCAATTTCAAATTTTTAATCTTTTTCACACTAATTAAAATGAAAAAAATTTTTATTAAGGGTCCTTATTTCTATTTTTTTAATTTTTTTTTTTTTTTGTGTTTTTGCAAAAATTGTCAATAAATTCTATTGTTTTGTGTAAATTTATTACTTTTAGCTACTGGTAATTTTTGCAATTTTTATTGTTATTATATTCTTTTATTATACACTATATAGATGTGCGTGTTAATTCTATCTACTCATATTAAAGGGTTAAATTTTGTAAAAAGTCATTGTTGAAGGATATAATATTTACATAAAATATATACGAAATAGTTTCTTTCAGCAAATATTTAAGAAAAAGAATAAAGAAATACTCATTCAAATTTTATGATGAGATATGAAAAATGAAGTTTCTAGAGAAATTTTATTGCCAAAAAACAAAGTCTTTATAATATACAAGTATAAAATAGGTATAAACATCTTGGAAATCCTTCTTATAACGAGAACACACCTTTTGCTAATTATGTTTTAATAAAACTCAGTAAAATAAATATTTTTTAACCATATAGACAAATTAGTAAAAGTCAAACTAAATTGTATGTTATTATTATAGTTTAAATTTTATTGTTTAGTGCATTTTCAATACCCAAAATTTTGAATTTAATATAATTTGATTTTTGATTTTCGAGAGGGTTAAACATTCTTAAACGTGTTAAAAAGTAAATGACGAATCTTGAAAAAATCTTATTATTTTGTGTTTCTGAATTCTTTTCTTGGTAGTCAATCCACAAAACTATAATTTATAAAATTTTTAAACTTACTGTTTAATTTTGCTATTTGAATTAATTGAATAATACAAGCGATTTAAACAAAGATGGATAATTACTTTGATTTTTTGATATTTTGCAAATTTAAAATACAAATAATTACATAATAGCGACTTTCTTTTTGAAAAAACTCTGATTTGCAACTACGTCAGATTCAAATTTAAGGCGGAATAACTCTTAAGAGATTATAGTAAAGTTTAAACCTAAAATACCATAAAAATTTTGTTGGATCATTTTTAAAGTTCTTAATATTTGTATACAAATTTAAAGTTTCAAAAATAGTATTTCTCACAGTTCCTCTTGCATTGAATTCTTCTACAATACTAGAAATCCAGAACTCAGGAAACACATCTCAGATTCCAGAACAAAAAAAAATATTTTCTAGATATTATTTTTTTTGAAGTATCTATACAGTAATGGAAGAGACTATTCAATTTTCAGATCCAGGACAATTATTTATGACTGTAACTCAGGACAATTATTTACTAATCTGTAATTTTTATATTTCTGATTTAGTTCAATAAATTAAATGAGAATAACATATATGTATATTTGCTTGATTTTTATGTTGCCCCCATATATTACAATACTAATATAAATACTGATGCTTTCATCCAAAATAAATAGTTGTACGTCTTAGAAATATTCTAAACATGGTTTCAAAATATAGAAAAAAAGCAACAATAATAGCTTTTGAAAAATTTTGAATACTAAAAAAAGCAGAATTTTGTCCCTTCTTACTTCTTAATTTTTACTTACAAAGTTGAAATTGAAGCAAATTGCTACCAAATTAGATTTTTCTTTGCGACTTATCTTAGAGATCAACTCCTCTACAAGTTTTAATGACAAACTGGGATTAAATTTAATATTAGAGAAGGAGTAATATGGAATATTAATCTGAAAATGCTCTAAAAAAATAATTAATTACATAAAAATATAATTGAGTTTATTTTACTTTTAATATTTTTACTTTAAAAACTTTTCTTTATACATAAATTCATATTTAAAAATATTTACTCTTTTTGAAATAATTAACAATGCTATATATAATTTTTTATTTTGTTTTACATAAATCTGACATATTTCATAGAGAACTGCATTGTGATTGCCATTATCATATTTGTTGTCTTCATAAGACCTTTCATAACTTTGCTTTAATTTTCCCAATTAAATTTGGCTGATACTTTCTTTTCCACAATTGCTAAAAAATTGGTTTTTTATATCATCTAGTTTTAACCAATTTTACAAAAATAAAAATTGCAACATTACGCAATTTTTCTTTTGATTCCTCCATAACTTGTAAATTAAAAAATAAAAACCAATTTTCAATTGCCTTGTATCCAGCTTTTTCAAGTAGAAACACAACATTTTCTTTTTTTAAAACTTTCTTTTTGTAATTTTTCTAACTGCTTGGAAATTTCCCTAAGAATTGCATTCTCTGCAACATATCTGCTGGAGTAATTGTGGTTGGTGGAAGCTGATGATGATTTTGTATTGCTGTTGAGTAATTTTGATGTGAAACAGCAGCTGCAGCAGCAGCAGCTACTGGATTGTAGCTAGAATAACCAGATGCCGAAGACGAAATACCTGGATGATATGGTGTCATTCTTGAATATAAAGAAGCAGCATTCAAAAAGCTAGCATAAGGTGAACCAGCAGCAATAGCAGATAATTGCGCTGGATGGTATGGATGTCCTGGATAACCAGCTGGAAACATAGGTGAGAACATAGCTGCTTGACGATATGCAGCTAAACGTGAACGATGTGCACCAGGGTTTTTACGGCGAAGTTTACCAGTTGTTTCACCAATGAATACATCATCAGCACTTGGATCTAAAATCCAATAATTACCTTTTCCGGGATCATCGTAACTACGTGGAATTTTTGTAAAGCATTTATTTAAACTTAAATTATGACGAATTGAATTTTGCCATCCACGTTTATTTTTCTTAAAATATGGAAAACGATTCATTAAGTATTCATAAATTCCATTTAAAGTTAAACGTCCTTCTGGGCTGTCTTGTATTGCCATCATTATTAATGCATTATAACTATATGTTGGTTTTTTATTACCATCACTATCAATTTCTGGTTCTTCATTCTGTTTATTCTCATTTGTTAGTTGATCATCGTCATCATCAATTTTTTCAGATTCATCATTTGATGTATTATCAGCAGCACTTAACGGAGTACTTGTCCTTGAAGGTTGATGGTGGCGATGATGTTGAAGGTGGTTATTATGCACATCAAAATCTACTGATGATGATTCAATATCCTCAGCTTCAGCAGATTGTAAACTATCACAGCAACGATCTTCACTATTATTACTTATTTCATCGGATTCATTATATTCAGTTTTAATTCTTTTACAAATATTATTTGATAAAATTGCATCAATTGAAAAATTTGTTTTAAAATCCATTGTATTTTTTATCATCATTTTATTTAATATCATCAATTTTTTATTTTTTTTTATTCTTTTATTGTTTGTAAATGTCCTTAATCAATATTTTTCAAAATTTAATGAAAAAAAAAAAGAAAAAAATCTTTAATGGTCACAAGAAATTCAAGTAAACTACTGAAAATATCAACTCGAACTGACTTAATTTCTCCCCTCAATCCGGTATTTATACTAAAAATTTTTAACTACACCAACACCGCAGGGGTTCTATATTTGAAAAAAAAACTCCGCCTTAAAATATGTATAAACATTTTTTATTCGTATAAAAAACATACACATGTTTGTTGAAAGCAATAATAACCGTATAAAATAAAAAGAAAATATTTACACAAAATACTATTTGTAAGAATGAGTAAGATATACACACAACTTGTATTGTTGGAAAAAGAAATAAACAACTATAAAATAAAAAGCAAAACAAATAGAAAAAGAAAACTTCCAACACATTGCAATATACAAATGTTTATAATAATGTGAAGGAATGTGAAAATAGATTGTTGCCAGGATTTTCTATAAATATTAATAAAATATTACCGATAACAATGGATAACAACTATACACTGCGTATATTATAGGAAACAGTATATTTAAAACATAATAAACAATAACAAAAGATGACCGAATAAATGTATAAGAGAATAATGTCTGTATGTATATGTGTATGTGCCACAGTATATAAAAATATTTTAAATTATTTTGAAAATAAGAGAGTTTTTGAGATAAGATAAATAGGCAAAATCGTGAAGGTAGACTCTCAGATACGGTTGCATGCCGTAAAGTAGGAATGAGTCAAAAGAGAATATGAAACAGTTAATAAAAAAAAAAGCAAATAATAAAAAGAAAATGGATTGAGGAACATGACAGAAAAAGAAAGATGCATGAATAACTNAAAAGCAAATAATAAAAAGAAAATGGATTGAGAAACATGACAGAAAAAGAAAGATACATGAATAACTGATGATATTTTTGTTGTATATTCCTATCTTTTTTTAACGTACTGTCTTCTAAACTGTACAGTTTTTTTTTTCATATTATTTTGTGTTGTTTGAACAATATGTACATATATTTTAAAAATATTTAGAGAGAATTTCATTGGAAGTATGCATACGTACTTTTTTGTTTTTCTATGTTTTTATAGGCTTGAATTGTATTGTTGTCCAATACTTTACCAAATATTTTAGCTTTTGTTTTCTCAATATTTGCATTAGGGGATAAAAATGTGCATCCAAAATGCATCATCTTTAATAAAAAAAAGGCAATTTCCAGTGGTAGTTGTGTTGCCTTAGATTTTTTTTAGTTGTTTGTGGAACATATACATATGTATGTATGTATGTACATATGAAGAATATAATGGATTGTCATATATAAGTTGATTTATCTTATTATTGTTATTTTAGTAAAATATGTATTGTTGATAGTTATATACAGATATTAATATTGGANTATTATTGTTATTTTAGTAAAATATGTATTGTAGATAGTTACACACATATATTAATATTGGTGATGGCTTGTTAGTTTTGTTGGTACATTAATCATGTATTTTTAATAAATACACCATTATATTATAAATGCATTGCAGATGGTTATTTTGTACCATCTATGTTAAATGAATAGTTTTATTTATTTCCCCGCNTTCCCCAAAGAATGCAGCATTTTATTATATTTAACACAACATAGAAACACAGATAGATTGTAGAAATCATAACGTATATATTTATAAATATTAAATTTTAACACAAATATTAAGCCTTAAAATGTAAATATAGTATGGGTATTAAATAATTAATTGATTAATGATTCAAAGATGAAATGATAAAATGCTACTTAGTTAACAAAATATTAATTTTATACCATAATGATCCACACCATATGTGATGCGTATATATAACTTTTACAGGTGTAAAAGGCAAAGTAATACTTTCTTAATTTGTTAATTGGTTTTTGACATTTCTAAGAAAATACATTCAAATTATGTGTTTCATATTCTCTTAACTTTAACAATTTACCATGTTAACGTTTTATATTTAAGTATCAAAAATAGAAATTAAATGAAAATAAAAATTTTAACAAAATTGAATTTGTTACGTCGATTTCTAAATTCATCACCAACTGTATTTTATGGTATGAATTCCACATATATATAGAAGAACCGAAGCAAAACCAGAACAGAACACCTTACAGCAGCTTATTTTACACCATGCATTAATGCAGATCCTGAATTTCTGCTGAGTTTTTTATTTTTTGTTCTCTTCCTTTTTCATAAATTTGATCCGCTTTAATGCATTTGTGCATTCCATTTTTCTCTTAAATGAGACGATTAATGCAAGTACATTTCTATTATATCTTTAGAAATTAAAAATTTTAAATTCGATAAATTCGAAATGATTGATCTTAATGTATCCCAACAGTGAAACAAATATGTCAAAATTATGTCCTCTGTGAATATAAAATTTCCTGTTGACTAAAAACAAAAAAAAAAAAATTTTTAATTTCATAAAAAATTCAGTTTAAATTTAAAAGATTTCTCTATTTTTCTGTTTAGTGTTTTGTTAATTTCAGTATATTAAAGGAGAAAAACATTTTTAAAAGAGATGTCAAACAGTTTGAAATCGGTTTTCACAGAATGCTATTTTTTTTTTGAAAAAAAAAAAAATGGAAAAAGGATCTGAATTAGTCCTTTTTTTTCAATATATTGTGAGCGTGTCAAAAGGGATAATATGTGCATTAGCTGATTTTATTATTTTTCTTTTTATACAATTGATTTTTCAAAAATGCATGCGTATCTCTTTGTCCTAAATTTTTATTTTTTTTAATTTGCAAAATAGTATGCATGAAAAATCTTAATGACTAAGTATAGTATCAGATTAATTAACAGTTCACGTATATAAAATTTGGATGCACATTTTCTGGCTCCGGTTTTTTTTTAAAATGATGACTACGAAAACGTAATGTATATTTTCAAACTTTTACTTATTCAGAATTTCGTAACACTATAACATCTTTTCTTAGACCTTATCTTGCGTAATAATTATTTTTTCTGTCGTCAGCTAACGNACTATAACATCTTTTCTTAGACCTTATCTTGCATAATATGTAATTATTTTTTCTGTCGTCAGCTAACATCAATTTTATTTTGAAGGTGCTAGTTTTGTCAAATGAATTATAGTAACGTTAAAAATTATGCAAATTTTGTAAAAATTAAATTCAATTTGTTGGCAAATCGTGAATGATATTTTTTTTTGGTAATTTTTTGATTAGAACGCGATAATTCAATTTCTTTTCTGTCTGAAAATATCTTGTTTTTTTAAATTACTTACTGTACTAAAATTACTTTAAGTTTAAGCCACAAAATAAACAATGTCCTTATGGAGTTTAAATATTTTTCCAATTCTGGGAACCGGATATTCTTCTAAATTTCGTTGTCTAAACTTCTCTTTACTTTTTGTCAATGATTTAAGTTTTGCCGCCAAAACAGACTACAATTTGAGTTACAATGTTTTAAATTGTCGATAAACAATAATCAAATTGAAAGAAAGAGTCTTACAATACAATTTGCTTTGTCATTTGTAAAAATAAAGTCACAAAAGTTAAATAGATCGAAACTATTGTGATTTTTTTTTAAATATCTAAAGTGTTTTTATGTCTAGTACGAATATCGTTCTAATATAGAGTTAGTATTATGAATATGTTCTTCGGTTTGTAACTATGAGAAATTTGTTAGTGAAAATTTAAAAACCGCGAAAACCAAATCAAGAATTTAAATCAAGGCAATGGAAATTTTTGGAATCCCAATATCTTATTAATCAAAGCAAAGTTTTTTATTAGGAACGAAAATGTTCAAGCAATTTGATATCTGGCAAATATAAATGTGTGAAAAGAGTTCAACCATTTATTATAACTTCTTACTTTAATTTATC
>JXOW01111043.1:2237-12630 GCA_001014875.1 Condylostylus patibulatus | reverse complement strand
AGGTTCCTGCAATATGACGTGTTGTGTGAAATAAGAGTTTTCGCATCCGATCCGATTATAATTTACGTGTTTCTATAAAATTAAATCCTCATTATGTGTCATCTTACTAATATTTTTGCAAACGCAATAATTTTAAGCGAACTTCTCGAACCGAACTATTTCTAAACATTAACATCATAGAAAGATTTTCCTCTCAGTGTTCTCAATGCCTGTCATACAAAATTTGATTTTTGTGGCTTTAACAGAAAGAGTTGAAAGCAAACATCTAATTTTTTAAAATATAGTTATTTTATTTTCATGTTTAGCTCAAACATTTAACAATATTTAAATTTTCTTAAAATTACTTATACTCTAACGTTTTTACATTATTACTTAATTTTTATTGATTATAGATTAACATTAACAAAAAATAAGAAGAAAACAATACTTAACTATAAATAAACAAGAGCTTCTTCATCGTGTTGTTTGTCATTGTGTTTTTGTATTTATTGCATAGATTAAGAATTCTATTAAGAGGTTCATGTTTCCCATAATTAGTCCTATGAAAAGGAACCACAAATAGGTCAGGAGAACGAGCCAATATTCTAAAATATTGTAAAATATATTCTAAAATATTGCAAATTCGACATGGATTTTGATAAATATTGAATTCTTTAATTTTAAAATGTAGATGTTATGTAATACTAACAGAAAATGTCCGACATTCTACAGATTAAACATTGTAAGAAAAGTTTAAAAAAAATTGTGCTCGTCAAGAAATTTAAGTAATTTTATATGTACATACATACATCTTATGTATATATACATATTCTATTTTTGTATAGGTTTAAAAGTACTCTTTTAGTAAACGAGTAATGTTATTTATTATCCAGAAAATTGACGTTATATCCAAACACGATGCTAAAAAACTAGTACAATATGCGTATGGATTTTGTTTTATATTACTTTCTATAACTAATGTATGTACAATATATACATAATTTTGAAAGAAACAGAAAATTTACATTCTAATTTAATAAAAACATATTAAACAATATTTTGTTAAAAGTCATGTATGTATTTATTATATGCCGATACTGAAAATTGTATTTATTATTTAAAGTTCAGGTGTGTTTAATGAAATTTAATGCAAGTTTTGTTGACAATTTACCTGAATTCATTTGTTGAATTCTAAAATCTATACATAATAGAATATAAAAGTCATTCTATACAACCTTTTTCTTTCTTCTTTTAAATATTAAAAAGAAAGTCATCAAAACATAATATCGAATGCACGTAATAAACACAAAAAAAATTAAAGAACAAACTCCAAAATAAAAGAAAGCAAATTTAAAACTTGACATCTTATAAAACAAATTCAAGAATGTTACAAAAAAGAGAATTTGCGATGCTCTTTTTTAAATCATAAGTTTCGATTAGGTCACGTATTTAATCAGCCGTTTTGAGAATTTTCCCGCACAAAAGAAAATTTTAGTGAGAGTAAAAATTGCTATTTTCAAGTAAAATAATGTTTCAAATACATATTATATAATATTTAATTTAGATGAATTTTATTTATTTTAATTTTACGTTAGACGTTATATTGGAAATGTTTTTTTTTGTTATAATTCGTATATACGCTGAAATTATTATATTGGCTTCCAATTTTCATTAAATATTACTGTTTTTTTTTATTTATTTAGGTAAGCGAAAAGCGTATCTAAATAGCTTTAATTACCTATTGACTATAATTTTTATTATGCTTCAGAATAAATAATAGTACTTTTTATACCTGTACAAACGTACATATGTAACGCTAAGAAAAAGAAGTCTGAGATATAGACCCAAGTGTATATAAATACTTCGCCATACAACTTCGAAATAGTTTGGCCATATTTCAGGAGCTATTTAAGCCAGGGCTCTCTAATTTAACACAAATAATTTTAATAGTTAATCCACTATTTAAAATAAAGTAGTCTAGATGGAATTTTGATTTTAAGCTATACTAGTAGTGTTTTTTCTTTTATACAATATGTAAAAGGATTACATGTATTCAGGGTCACAATATATAACCGCTTAAGTCGACTTAAGCGAAAAATGGAATACTCTCATCGTATTCTACATAGAAAAATTTATCTTTCTATCTAGAAAGATAAATTTCTCGGGCCAAACCCCGAGTTTTTTGTAATATTTTTAAGCCGTGAAAATCGTATTAATGTATTCGCCTTACTCATGTGCTTTTATCACAATTTTATATATTGTAACTCTATAGATATAAGAATTAAGTTCTAACTAAAACTCTCTTGCATACATATTTTATTTTCAATATCTACTTTTTTATGAAATTCCGGATTTAAAATTTTCACTTTCAATATCTACTTACAAATCACTTACAAAAATCTGGTCTGGTACATAACCGACCGAATTGTATATTTTCTGATATTTATAAATTTCACCAAATCTATTCTCATTAGTAAGCTTCTAATCAATATATCTCAAATATGTAAATTTGGTTGTTAAATGTTAGTATAAAAATTTCCTTTCTGGAACCTAATTTCGTCAAAAAGTGTGTTAGTATATACGCTTTATTGACAGAATAACTCAAATATAAAATTTCACTAGTATCCCTACCCCTAGTTACTTCTAGTAAAGACCCAGTTGCAGAGACCTGATTTACCCAAAAAGCTCAATGGTACGTTCTGTTATCAGACAGAACTTACATATAAAATTTCAAAAATATTCGCTAATTAAGCTAATTGTTTCTTTAGATTTGGTGAAAATTGAAAATTGGCCTCTAGTGAAGATCCAGTTTCAGGGATATGGTTTTAACGAAAAACTTGCTAACTCGTTCTTTTATTAAACAAAGCTTATGTATAAAATTTCAAGAAAATATATTTATTATTTTATGAGATACAACCAAATATGTAACATCGGTCCCCTAGTAAAGGTCCAGTTTCAGGAATCTGATGCGCCCGAAAAGCTTATCAGTTCATTTTGTTATCAATTAGAACATATACATATATGTATAAAATCTGAAGAAAATATTTTTCGGGACTTTTTAAAATTTTATTAGCGGATTTTCTTAAAATTTTGTATTTGAATTATTTTGTCAATAAAGCCTGTACTAACACACTTTTCGGCGAAATTAGGTTCCAGAAAGCAAACCTTTACTAAACCAAATTTACATATTTAAAGGTTTATTAATTCGAAAATTACTAATTTTCTTAAAATTTGAAATAAGTGGACAATAAAATAGATGTATTGGAATTTCCAATTATCAGAAAATATGTATATACAATGTGGTCGGTTATGTGCTGATCACATCAGATTTTTGTGATTTATTGTACATTTCTTTTTTTCAAAAGGGAAACCAACTAAGCCAATTTATAGGGTAAAAAACAAAATTTTCAGAATTAAAAATTTGTAAGCGCACTTTTAAATAGTTTTGAAAAATTTCGTTTTCTGATAAAAAATTAAATATTTACATTCTATATAAATTAAGTAAATATCTAAATAATACTTTTAAACATAAAATAACATAGTAAAGCTATTCCTTTTTGCTATTGTATAGCATTTAGAAAATAAAAGATCATACAAAATTCTAATATTGGCAAACCAACGTTAATTGTAAGAATAATATGTATGTATATAACTTGAGCAAGTAAAGGATATGGTAGAAATGTAAATAAAAAGAACATAAAACTTAAATTCCTTGATTATCTATCTTTGTTATTCAGTATAAAAACCAGATTTTCAACTTGATTTGAGATATAAGTATGAATAAGTTTTTTAAATTTTCCTTTATGTAGAATAAAATAAAAAAAATATTTGCTTTATCTCTTTAATCTAGTTCAATTTTCATTATTTCATTTTAACAAAATATCGAAAGTGCACACAACAAACTTATTGTGCACACAAATATGTGCACAATATGTTTTAGCTTAGAGGGAAGAAAGTACGTGTGTACGCTAATTACGTATTTTTGGCGAATTAAAAAGTGCTAATACACTGACTAAATGTAAAGTTAACTGAATAAGCAGCGTTGTACTGGCTAAGTTTCAAAAATAAACGTTTTCATATAGCATTTAAAACAAAAGAAATTCTGATGCAAAAGATTACGGGAAATTTCTAGTAAATTTTAGTAGTATTTAAATAATGTTTTCAATCAAAGTTAATAATCACAAAATGTGATCAGCTGTTTTGTAAAACCGATTTAAAATTAAAAAATTTAAATTACGTCATTGATGGTAAGAATTTAACATGTAAAAACTGCCATAGTTTTTAGTGCAATAAATGCATGCTAGAGTTTACTATTTTAAAATAAAGATTATGGTTTTAAAACAACTTTAACAATTTTGTTTTTAATTTTGTAATAATTTACTATATTCTGTACAATTTTTGTGTAGGTACACACATATATATATAGATATACATATATAAATAATTTTTTTCAATTGGATGAAATAAAAATAAGTGAAAAAGTGAAACCAAACAACTAGCTATGTTGTAATTAAATTATTGTGTTACAGTAATTTAATCATATGTGGCGCTTGATTAAAAGCGACGAAGGAAATAAGAACGAAAGGTTTATATTATTGTTAACTCTTTTTTTTTGTTTTTCTTTTTTTTGTAAATAAAAGTCATACCCAACACGTAAAATAAATAAAGAAATTATGTATACATATGCAGGACCGGCGCTACAGATTCAGATGTTGTGTGAAAAATTCATATTTCCGCCTTCACATCCTACAGTAAGACTAAAAAAATATATATGCTAACTAAATTCATACCTACGCAACAATATCAATTTATTTCTTTTTATTGAATTAATATTTATTATAAAAGTCTTAATTTATATTTAAGCTACATATTTTGAAAATAAAGCTTTTCTGGCTTTCATTCGAGAAAATTTTATTCTCAAATATTCAATATTGTTAGCAACACAATGTTGCTTTTAATCGAAATCGTAGCCAAATTGTTAAGTCTATCTTGACTCATGCTCAATCTTAAATAGTTTTTAATGATTTTTAATTTAGGAAAGTTTCTCTCTGCACATGCTACTGTAATTGGCAATGTAAGCAGAATTCTTAATACAACAGATACATTTGCATAGATTTCGTTTAAGCTATT
Source organism: Condylostylus patibulatus (assembly GCA_001014875.1). Classification (NCBI taxonomy): domain Eukaryota; kingdom Metazoa; phylum Arthropoda; class Insecta; order Diptera; family Dolichopodidae; genus Condylostylus; species Condylostylus patibulatus. The sequence goes on along the minus strand of JXOW01111043.1, from coordinate 7,521 downwards.
TTTATACAAAAAATATAAAGACTTTGCTGGTTCCAAATTTTCGGAAAAGTGAGAGGAAAGGGACTTTAGTTCAAAATGTAATTCTTCTCCTGAAATATCTTTTTTAGATCCTTCAGTTGGTTTAGTTTCCAATCTCTTATAACAAATTTTTTTTTAAATTTTACCGCCTGCTTTATTTTTCAAAAATCTTAATTTTTCACAAATTTAATTAAATTCAAATTAATGTTAACGAATAATATTTTTCAAATTGGATACGTATGTAATTAGAATTTAAATTGCTTTGAAAATAAGAAATATGTATGTATTTGGAAAATTTTGCCGTCTTGTACATTTTTCCGCTTTTCCGCCTGCGTGGAAATCACGCATCGTACCCGCCTTCCACCGGGCCTGTACATATGTATACTATATAAAAACACCATAGAGGTATGCACAAACATTTATATGCGGCGTACATAGTAACTACTTAGTATAAGTTTGTATATTGCAAAGTTTAAATTTTCTATTGCAATATTTTAAACTATTTTTAGGCTTGGAAATCATTTTCATCCTTCAAAAACAAAAATTTTTCTAAAACAATCTAAGTATTCAGACATAACATATAAATTAAGTGGAAATCACTTCGAACAACAGAACTTTGTAAAAGTATTCTTTATGCTGCTACTACTATATTCTTTTTGAAATTTTCTTCTTTGTACATTAAATGGCGGACTTGGTTTATGATGTCTGTTATAATGTATCAAAACCGATGTCTGTCACAAAAACATGTAGAAGAACAACAAAAATATAAAAAAATTTTAAAATAAAAATTTCAAATATATTTTCGTGTATAGATGTATTAGTTAAAGATATATTGAGATCGCAATTCGAGTCCCCATAAAGTCTGACTTCGTTTTCACTTAGCAGTATTACATGTTTAGTCAAGTTAAACCAATATTTATAATATCATAAGGTAGCAGTTATTGTCATAAAAGCTTTTTCTTTAATAAGCCGGGCATATGTGAAACAACAACAAGAGAATCAAAAAAATATAATATATCGTTCTTAAATAGTATACTGTTAAAATCCTTTTTGCTCTAGTCTATAAGAATGTTCATCGACAAAAAATGCTAAAACAAAAGTTTCTTCCACCTTTATAGGCTATGACGGCACAAATTGCAAATCGATTTGCAAGACCAACTATATGGTATAATTCCCAATAAAATAGTCATAGAATTACCAAGGATGCAAGTCTCTGTAAATTAGTTGAAAATTTTTATATGTAAATATAGTTACGTTATATTATACATATTATTATTTTAAATACAATATTTTCCAGTGAAGCCCATTTGTTCTACTAGAACAGATTTGCTGTTTCAAAATGTTCACTCAGTTAAGAGCTTAAATCAAAAATGAATTTATTTTTAATTATATTCTGGTTGATAACGTATATGAACATGTTGAATGTGCTAATGAGCGTGCTATAAAAGGTTTTCATTTCAATACAAGGAAGATCAAATTATAATAGGTATATTTGATTTTGCTTATCTACAGACTAATTAGATATTAATCACAAGACAACTATTACGACAAGAGTTTGCTTCAATCAAAAAATTACACAAAAGTGGGTATAGACTTTCGTGGCACAGTAAATAAAAATCATTCATTATGCGTGATACGTTATCTTATTGAAATCAAGGTTCTTTCATTTTAACATCACCGTCCACCTTTAACATCTTTCGTTAACTGTAATATTTTCAACGACGTTATAAATGTTATTGTTCCGTAAATCTATTTACGGAAATTCTAAAAAAACACAAGTTAGGTATCCGCATAGAATAGATAGATACAACTTTCTTAAAATTTTTTAAAAAGTTTATTCTTTATTAAGCGTTGTGTTGCAAATTATATTAATAGCGTGCAGGTAAATATTGAACTGCTAAAAATAAATAAACTCTCTATGAAAAATTAAAAGAAAGAAAGCAATTACAAAAATGTCGTCTTTTTCAAATGTTTATTTTGCGTGGTCTTTTGTTGATTCCTTTTTCCCATTGCATTTTATTTGTTAGTTTAGTGATTAGTTCTTTGTGACACGACCAGTCGATTAATTTAAAAAATAATTAAGGACATTTTTCAAAATAAAATAAAGGAATAAAATATGAGCAGAAAATTGTACTTTCAACCTGAAACTTAAAAAGTTATGTGTGATTCTTTTCCGATAAATAATGCAATTGAAAAAAATTCTATGAAGACACTGCTTACAAAAAAAAGTTGTTACATTTTTTTTTTTGATTTAAATAACTAAATTTTAATAAAAACTGATAATAATTTCCACTACTTCTATGTAATAACAAAGCAATTCTCAAATGCTTGTGTGATTTTTTAATGTTAACATTTTTATTTATTAAAAAATTAAATAAAACTATTTTGGTTTATGTGAACTTACTTAGTATGTTTAATGAACTTATTTTAGTTGTTTTAGATAATTATGTATATTCCTACAAAACTCTTTTTTTAATAGCGTGTTTTTTTTTTATTTAAGGGTGCATACTATATAATTCATGTTTATACCCGTACATATTTGTAATCATTATAGATATCTTTATGATTTTATGCATGTCATTAAGTACAAAATTAATTGATTTTCGATGTTTTATTAAATAAGTTAATTTTTACCACTAAATCTCAATTAAAATTTCAATCACAATGCTTCTATGTTCATTTTTGAATTTTAAAAAGAATATTTTATATTTTTACATGTTTCTTAACTTTTGTTACATGTTCATCAAAAATACACAGAATTTCTTTCTTTATTACTCTTTTACTAAACTGATTATTGCACACCTATCAAAATTCTTAAGTAGTTCTTTAAGCTCTCATAAAATTTAAACAAGCCAAGGATATTATAATGTAAAGTGTTTGAACCTAACAGCCGTATATGCTTATATGTTCTTAATTCATTATTAGATATTATAAAAAAAGGTCTGAATTTATAATGAAGTATGAATATGTTATAATAAAAATTGTCTACTTTGTAGAAATTAAACAATTTTAACTTGGTAAAACATAAAAATTTTACTAAAAGGACAAAATATGTGAAAGTATATAAGCACTTAATTTATGCATAACTGTGTGTATAAGACCCATTTTTAGGTTAGTAAAATTATTAAGGAAAAAAATGGGGGAGTAATATGTTTATACAGTAGGCTTTAATTTCTCAGAAACACGGAGGGTAACATTTTTTGTGACAACGTTATGTCATAGTATATTCATATTGAGAGGAATTTATAGATATTTATATGATTCAGCAAAAACATGAAGTTCCATTATTTTATTGATAAATTATTATAAATAAAAGTGTAATGGCTTAACGGTAGAGAAAAAGTTCATATAATGCAAACATTATTTCAAAAATTTTGTATGAATTAAATAGCAAAAAATAAATTTATATTTAAATTATAGTATTGCAAAAGTCATACCTATTAGCAAAATGGCTTGACAGCATAAGTTATTAATTTTAGTCTAATATCAGCCTCGGCATTATTTTGACACTAGTAACGTCCCACGTTACTAAGAATGTTACTCAAAATTTTCGCCCAAAGGGGACCCACCAAAAAAAAAATGGTATAAAAATACTCAAAAAATCACTCGAAAAAAATTACTAAAAAATTAGTTTTTTGACGTAAAATCTTCCCGACGAACAGTTGCGTCTAAAGGTCTAACTCCCAAGTTTCTAAGTTTACCCGTTGTCACGTTATAGCCATTCAAACAGTTTGACAAACAAATAGACAAATATAGATATACAACATAGAGCTTTTATTATAATAAATAAACAAAGACTTATATTTTATTATGACTAATGATGGAAACATTGCGAATGCATATCCTGCTATTATCTCCCCCCTTGCAATGCAAACATAAACGTTTTGTTTTATATATAAATATTTTCCAGAGAATGCCATTCCGCTATACTAGAACAGATTTTATTTAATACAATTGAAAAGTAATTTAGAAATTTATGTAATTTTTCATTATTCTGCCTTAAACTTTTTAAGACAATTGATTTACGTAGTACATTAATGATCGTCATAAATATGCTCCAAAAAGTTTTCATTTCAACGCAAGGAGGAACAATTTATAATAGGTTGTGCTTATTTACAGACCAATTGGATATTTATCCCAAGACTCCTAATATGTGTCTTGGGATAACTATGACGAGAGTTTTTTTGAATTAAAAATTTACCAAAATATGGAATATAGATATGTGATCATATTGCATACAAACTATTCACTGTGCGTAATATGTCATCTTATTAGAAGATTAGTCTAATATTATCCTCATCATTATTTCTCCATATACAAAAGGTACGAGTCAGACTAATGAAGAAGAGATTGCAAATGTAAGCGAAAATTCAGTCAAGCATGTCCAAGTACATCAACTCAATCAAGCACATCTTCTTTATCCTTAAATTTAACTATTAGCTGCATATTATTCAGTATTAGTGATGATTAGATGCTTATTGCAATGATAAGTCAAGTCATCAGATTTATATAGACATAAAGCACAATTTTTTTAATAAAGTGGTAACATTGTTCTAAAACGGCAGCACACCTTATGAATTTTATCATTTATCGCGTAGATAAAAGTATCTGTTTATTTGGTAAATATCAAACAAAAAAAATCAACCGCAAAACATTTTCTTTTTCTTTTACTTCATAACTGTTGAATGGTAGTAAACATGTCTTAAGTTTTTAACATGAGATATTCATTTTTGTGATTTATTTCTTGAAGACTTTTACTCCTTGCCCCGTTGGTATTCTCGTATACCTTTAAAAGCTATTTTGCAGTTTATTAAGGTTATTATTGTGAAAAATATTTTTCACTAACTTGGTAATGAGTTTAGTTTTTTGCAGTACTTTTGTTGTAAAATATTTTTTGGTTCGCTCGTTGTTGTCTCTAATGGGGACATTTCATGGATTTTATTGGTGACTGGTACTGACTCCCGCGTTAGTTTTTATTTTTTATTCACAAATATGAACGTTTTACTCTTTTTCATAAAGATTATCATTAAATATTTTGTTATAATTATTTTTTTATGAGCATTGGTATATCGTATAAGGGTATAGGATTATTGTACTTTAAATTTAGTTAATAACCAGAAAAAGAAAAATAGATTACTTTCATTTTATATCTAATTAATTAGCAAAAATAACTAATACTTTAAGCATTTAAATTTCATATACATACATATAATAATAAAATATGTAGTAATATGCGACTGCCATGTTTTATATTAAATAATCATAT
>JXOW01097273.1:0-10491 GCA_001014875.1 Condylostylus patibulatus | reverse complement strand
TTTTCCGCACTATTACGCTTCTTTTTACGTACAATATTATATACCCTTTCAACAATCTTTTGAATTTTTCCAATAAAATTGAAAAACTTTTCTATTTAATCATTTATTTGTGTATTTAGGATGTTCCCTCCTTTACTTCTCGTAAACTTTTTTGTGATTAATAAGAAAGAAGTGTTCCATAAATTTAGTTTAGTTTTAAGTATATGTGTATATGTATATATATAATGACGCTTGAATTAATTATTTTATTTGTGTGAATGTTTGAAAAAAAATTTATTTGTCAATTGAGTTCGCATTGAAAAATTATTTCGCTCAAAATATTGAAATTTGAAATAGGATTTTAAAATTGTAAAGTTTGTTCATATTTCGAATAAAGTTTGTTCATATTTCCTATGAAAATAAAGCGTTAGCACCAAATTTTTATTATAATTTTCATCCCGATGATATTTGATATCTATGTATCGTCAAGAATTATAACTAATATTTTTTGGAACAACTCTAAATATGGTATTTGATATAGTTCAAGAACTTGTTTTTGCCTATATAATTTATAAACTATATTTAAGTTTTTCGAACTTTCTTAAAAAATTAATTTTATTTATTCAATGGAAATGAAATATAAAAATGTTGAAAAGTGAGAAATTGAAAATTTAAATTTAAATGCATGAGAAATCAAAGGGTTCATTCATCCGATTCCTTATTCAAAAAACCTGAATTTAAATCTATAATGATATCATTTAAAACTGGGGTCCCGTAGCTTAATATACATACACAATATCTATTTAATTTGTGTATTATACTATACTGTATATTACTTCACCACCATACATATATGTAAGTACATACGTCTATATTTATAAACGTAATATTGTAATAACTATTTGAATTGGGAAAATTTATTAGCTTTGGGGTGTTATTTTGTAGAAAAAAGGGTTGAAATTTGAAAATATTTTCAATTTTACTCTATATAATAATGCTAAATTTATGCATATTATAATGTGTATATATAAAATTGTATAACTATATAAAGCGAATATGTNTACTCTATATAATAATGCTAAATTTATGCATATATAATGTGTATATAAAATTGTATATCTATATAAAGCGAATATATATATATTGAAACGAAAATTTATTAGCTTTTCACACAATGAACCTGAAAATGTTTCTTCTTTTTTTTCAATAATAATGTAAGAAGTTCAATTGCACAAAATAACTTTTTTTTTTGATTATTTTGTTTTTATTGGTCGTGCGAGATGGCATCATTAATAGGCTGCTGTTCTTGTTGACGGCGACGACAATGTCAAATTTTATTTGCAAGGAAAGAAATAAAAAAACTGAAATGACGACAGAATTTTTGCTTAAAAATTTTCTTTGATAATTTTCAATAAAATGTGAAATAATAAAGCAAATTTAAATGAATATTGCGTTTGGTTTGTTATTTAAATCGAAATCATGATGGTAATATTGGAATTATATTACCATTTAACGAAAAGGATTTAATTAGATGATTAAGAAAATTTCATGTACTCATACCGCTTTTGTTTTGTTTCTTCTTGTGAATTTTCACTTCAATAAACATCTTGAATTGCTTTTAAATTAGGTTTATTCGATTTCGTTTTTTTTTTTATTTTTGTCTTTTATGAAGTTGCGTAATATTGGGTGAAGTTAATCCTGAGTGAATTTTGATTTTTTTTAATTTAAAATTTTCTTTCGAATTAGGTATTACCTGTTAATTTAAATCTGGTGATTGTGATCCTTAAAGGTGTTTCAAATATTATAGTATGATACATTAATTAGTCAGGATTATTATAAAAATAGGTTAATAAAATATAATTGAATTTTTATTATAAATTATTTTGCATTTTAAAAAGTTTGAATCTCAAGGACTTTCTTTCGTAATTGGTATACGTGTTATAATTAATATAATTATTGAANTGAATTTTTATTATAAATTATTTTGCATTTTAGCAAGTTTGAATCTCAAGAACTTTCTTTCGTAAGTGGTATACGTGTTATAATTAATATAATTATAACACGTATATTNTTGAATCTCAAGGACTTTCTTTCGTAATTGGTATACGTGTTATAATTAATATAATTATTGAAAATGTACAGCCATATCAGTTGTTTATCAACGCAAAATTTGAAATATCCATCTTCACTGAATATAAATTAAGACTAAATAAATTGCTCGAAATATTTAAAGTTTTTCAAATAAGACGCTTCCTTGTGTTATAAAATTGATTAAATAACGGTTTCTTTGTAACTTACCTTTGTTTTAAATTAAAGATTTCCTAGAAAGTTTATTGAAATTAATTCACTTTTAATAGATATTAATTCCCATATTAAAAATAAAACACGGGTTTTGTTTTATTTCTTATAAAGGATATTGTTTAAGTGCCATTTTCCATATTTCATATAGATAAAGTATTATCTTATATGTGATTAAATTTTAATCAAAAAAATAAATATGTTTTTTAATTAAAAATGAAAATTTTAGAAAGAGACCCGGATTCTTAAGAAATTTAATTAAATTTCTTTAGTTTCGATTAAGGCCATCCCTTTTCGTTTTTAACAATAACAATTGTTAAGATTTGAATTAGAAAAGCTAAAAAAAAAAAGATCAATATAGATTCTTTTGTACGTTTACCTGGATGATCTTATATAGCAATTCGAATGTATTTTGGAGAATATATTGAAATACAAATTTCAGTGTGTGTTATTTTAGATTTGAGAATATTTGAATATGTGCCTTACTAAATTCTTTTGGGAATAGCGATATAAGTATAAAGTTAAATATATATAGAAACATTTAAAACAAAGACCTTATAATTAACGGTTTGCCGACAAAATTTAAAATGATGTCAAAATAAAAATAAAATCTTCAATCAACGAGTTGCGTTCTTATTTATTTATATGAGGGTAATACGAAACAAAAAGTGAAAATACAAGTATATAAATAAACTATTAAAAAAATCATATTTTGTGCTAAAAAATACCGAACAAAAATCAAAATGAAATGAAAAATTTCAAGTATGATAAAGAAAAAAGAATTATAGGATTGGAAAAGCAGTTTAAATCCAATTTAACTAATCAACAGTAATGACCTTTAACGCCGCCTAAACAAGGCCTTTAAAAAAATAAAAATATAATTCTTAGTGATATAAGAAAAGTAAGTGATTACGACACGCACCAGATAACTAGAAAAAGAATGTAAATATTAAGCATAAGCAGAGATGGACCTAGTTTAAAGATTTTAATTATACAGAATCAAAATATTATTTTTAAATTACAATAATTTGAGACTTATAATTTTATTTAATAATTTATTTTAATAGAATTTCAAATACATACTATAGTAATATTCAATTCGAGATGAAAATTTAAAATTTATTGTTATTTAAGGAAATATTTGCAAGTAATTGAAAATCTATATGAACATNAAAATTTATAATTTATTATTATTTAAGGAAATCTTTGCAAGTAATTGAAAATCTATGAACATTCGCAACAGGAAGTAAAAGTGCTAAATTTTCATAATTAGTTGAGATAGTAGTCCAAATGTTTAGAAAACATTGTTTGAATTGTGATTTTATAAGTGAAAATTAAATCTCACTTCTGCTTTACAAGTATATTTAAAATCTACTCAAAGCTAAATTCTTTTGCCATATTGGTGTACATACTCATATATAATATGGTTTAATTAAAAGAAATGAGGATATACGTATGATAGAAATGCAAACATACGTATGTATATATACAGCAATAAATATAATATATATTATGTACGTTACGTATATGTGCTAATTTCTTATCTTTTATTTTAAATCAAGCATAACTTTTTTATTTTTCGGCCAACTTTTTGAAATCAAGGAATAATGATGTTGCGAAGATATTATTGTATTGAAACCAATTTAATATACAATTTCAATATTAACGCTACATGGTGGGAGCGCTTTCATTGTCTAGACGCGATTTATATATCGTGAGAAATATTTCATTTGCACTCATAAGAAATAATGAAACCTTAAAAATTGGATTGTTGTTCGAATCTTTTATGTTGTAATTTTTTTTCTTTTTCTTTTAATTTTGTTGGAACAGAAACCCTTTTTTGTTTTGCCTTTTTTTTTTATGCAAGGATCCAAAATGAGAAAAATTTTCCATATATTTTTTTTCAATATGTGAATTTTTTAATTCATCTTGTTTTGTATAAAATTACAATTTCATTATTGAACCCTTTTTCATATTTCTTTTCATTCAATTCAAATTTTTAATAATTCTTACATAACTAAAAGTATAGCTATATAAAGGTTTCAGTGGAGAGCAAATTAAAGAATCCCTTTTATTTCGTTATCATTCTTATATTAATTTAGATCCTGCGAATTTAATTTTTTTAATTTTTTGGATTTTGATAATTACTTTGGGTCAAATTAGTTAAAATTGGAAATGAGAACATGTTATTGATTTTGTTTTTCTAAAATTTGAAATGTGGCAATTTTTTTAAGTTGCTGTAGAGAATATAAAAATTGTCGTTTCGTTTGGAACAATGAGAATCGAAATTTTGTTTTACTAGTAAACTTTAAATTATTAAATTGAATACTGTTTTAGCTGATATGTCAAGTTAATTCAATATCCTAGAAGAAGGTTTACATGATACCAATGCATTTTGTTTATACAGATAAATAGATTAATAAAATTTTATAATAAAATTTTAAAAGTCTTTAGTCCCAAATATTTCCAATATTTTTAATCTTATTTTGTACAGTATACCTCAAAATTGATTCAAATAATTCTCAAACTATGTTGTTTTAGTTTATATATACTTCTATATACTAAATCTACTATGCTAAATCGTGGGATGATAATGTTTTAAGAATTATGAATTTTTTTTTAAATTTTGTTATGTACAATTAAGGAACGTACCTTTTTCAAATTAAATATGAAATTTGTGATATTATTAGTAAGGCTTTTTAATTTTTTTTTTAATGTTTTAAAATTTTTATGCGTATTAATATTTTAAATTGTTATACTTGATATATGTCAAAATTTTAAAAGACTACCAAATATAGTCGGTACAGAAACCAATTTTTAACATTTGTAGAAATGCACAAGTATATACGAATACGACAAAAATGATACGGGAAAATTTAGGTATTTTGATGCAAATTTAGTTAAAAATAATTAACTATAAAATTTTATAATAAGGCTTCAAATTATTTTTATACATCATAAGCAGTGATAGGTATGTATATTTCATTGTCTCAGAATTTGTTATAAATTTTCGAAAATTGCAATCGTGATTTATTAAGTCGCACAATTTGAAAGAAAAAATGTCAAATTATATCCTACCTCTACACTTTATCAATTGTGTATGATGACAACTAAAGATTGATCGATTATTCAAAATTGTTTAAATACAAGTTAGTCAGGGTAAGGTGTGGAAGAAAAGTTGTATTGAAAAATGCCGAAATATTTTAAAAACAAGTTTATTAGATCAATTATTTTTCTTCTGTTTTGTACCTTCATCGTTTTTTTTTTCATTTTTTGCTAACAGTATTTTCGGATGTCTTTTGATGCCGTACCGAAAACTAATTACTTTGTGAATAGCTTTCAATATAAATTATTTGATTTGTTTTTTTGTTTCTTATTTCATTTTGTTTAAATTAACTAAAAACCTGTCAAGTGTATCTGAATTAAACAAATTTTTTTGTTTAATTGATTTTCTATCAAAAAAAAATAAAAAATAAAAAAAGAACAAATGAATTAATGATGTTGATGCATCATATGAGTTTAAAGAACACAAATTAGAATAGACCTAAAAAAAATATATGAAGAAAATTAAGGAAGAGTAGTAGCAGTGCAAACGCTTGGAATAGAAAGAAACCGCAACAAAAAAAAAAGTCGGTTTTGTTACAATTTTAAACAAATTGTTTTTTTTTTGTTGTATGAAGTACTTGTATATTAATGATTTTTGACTCCGATAATGTTAAACAATGGAAACAGTATGAGTTGATTGTCATGAAGGTCATATTAAGTGGGAATGAATAGAAAAAAAGTAAAGAAATAAGTCAAATGATGGCGCCAAGATAATCGAATTTTTTTCTTCTTCTATATCTTTCATCCGATGTATAAGATATGAATTAAGATGAGTGTTTTTGAATAACCTCCGCACTATAGAAAGTGAAGACTAAATCAATTATACACATATGATTTTGAAAATAATAAATTATATACATATATTGTATATATACACGAATTATAATCCGTGCTTAAGTTTTATACTTTTATTAAAAATAGATATTTATTTATTAAAAATAGATACATATATGTATGTACTCTTAAATTTCAATTTTATGTCAAAGGTGGAATGATTGTAGAAATAAAATTTAAATGTGTCCAAAAAAAAATATGTGTAAGAATGTGTTATTTGGGAATATATTGGGAATGAGTAAATTCATTTCCAATCATTGTAATAAAAATTTCATTTCTCTATCCTGATAAAAAACAAAACATGTTTGGTGTGTTATAAAAAAAGAGGGGGAACCTTCATTACTAATAATATTTAATTAAAAAAGAAAATCTGTGTTATTAAAATTTTTATATATAAGTATGTAGTTATGTACACATTTAAGACTGCAAAAAAGCGTAATTAATTTGCTAACTTATTTTGCGTATTGCAGCTGTAAGCTTTTCTACTGATTATTCTCTTTTTTAAAACTATTTCAGAGAGAGTTCTAAATTTTAAATATACATAAGTACATTAAAAGACGGACGGGGGAATAAAAACTAACAGATGCCGTAAAAATTTACACAAAAAGTCTAATTATAATAATATTTTAAATATCAATATAAGGTCAGTCTGAAGCATAAAGAAACAAATATACCATAAGTATAACAAAAAATATCGTTTTCTTTTCGTTTATCAATCTATCAATCATGTTAGTGCATCACCCTCAACTTCTTTTCTTTTTTTCTTGAAGTACCTACTAGGTGTATGTGTATGAATGATTTTATATGCCTCTTTCTATTTAACTTTATTTTATTATTAAAACCCATATAGTCATCATTATATCTTTTGTAGTTTGACCAACTGAAATTTTTAAATCACTTCATCCGCAAGACGCATTTGCATAATCAGCAAGAATAAAAAAAAAAATTCTAATAAAAAATATTGATTAATAATTTCATCTTTGTATAGGTAGAATAATGATTGTGATGCACAAATTGATATAAAAATCTATAACCTTCTCTTTTGAAATTTCTAATTTTAAAATTTAACAAGAAAACAGTAAAGAAAGGAATAAAAACAAAAACACAGGTGTCAAAAGTCTTCTGAAATCAACAAAATTTTTTTAGATGATTTTGTATTTGAGAAAGCGATGAAGCAACATTTTATACTAGTGTTTTTTTTTTTATTTTTTATACTTTGGTTTCTTCATTACAAATCTGCATGTATACAAAGAATAGCGGCGGCGACTTTAATGACATTTGCTGTCAATCAAATTACAAAAAAATGAGAAAAAAATACTGTTTAAATTTTACCATTTCAAATTTGTAATAAAATCAATTGACTTTGTTAAAATATATGTAGGTTAAAAACAATTTTCGAAAGTGAATACTTAGAATATATGAAAAAAATTTAAAATGCATATGCATGTATGTATGTACATATGTGAACAAATATTTAAAATTATTACGTATAACAAATATTATGGAATTATAACTTCGATTAAAAGTACATTCTTCCATAGAACTTGACAATAATCATATAGTTTTTTTAATTAATGATAAATTTGTGATAAAGAACAATAGTAATAAAGGTTAAGTAATATGAAAGCATACAGCTAGAATAAGTAGTTTAGATAGAATAAGCAGTTTGGACACTATACTGAACGGATCTTTATGACGCCTCTGCAGGGAAATCAGCACAAAAATGTTTATTATACTCACCTTGAATAGATTTTATGATTCGGATGTGACAAATAAAATAAGTGACAAATAAAATTTGGCTATTGCAATAATTGGTTAGATTTTAAAACTCGAACTTCGATAAAAGGGATTGACACTATACCCACGCATATGGTCAAACTTTTTTTTTGACAATTAAAACGAATAAAATGATGTTTCGAAAAATTTATATGTTATTACTCACCACTTTTACAAATCCTTCAAAATTCTGCTCTTGGTTGAAGAAAAGTTTTACAACCAAACACTAAAAAAAAAAAAAAAAAACAAAAAATTCATTTTATATTATGATTTCGATTCGATTCACATTTTCATCAACTTTGATGGTTTAACCTCTTTTAAGGAATTTCTTTTTTATTCATTTATTTCTTTTGAATATTTCCTTCAATAGATAATTAGAAAATTCTCAATGGAATGGATTTTTATAATATTAATTGCTTTCGACATGAGTCTTGGGAATGAATTCATTTTTATAAAGGTATTTATACGGGATTGGCGGTTCTCTTTTGATTGCTCTAGTGTAAATGTTGTAAAAAAAAAAGAGTTGCTGCAATAATTTGCTGATGTAAGCAAGACTTATAATCTCACTTTTGTACACCTAATCGTCACATTATTTGAGTATTTTTTGTGTAAAAATTCGATTTTCGATTTGAAAATAAAAACAAATAAGAAATTAAAAAAAAAAATGGAAAATTTTATGATGTAGTTTAATGATGGTGGCGCCAAATGATTTTTTTTTTGTTGTTTTCTCATTTTTTAAAGCGTATTAATTGGATTTTGAGTTAATTGGAAATTTTTTTGAAAGATGAAATTTCACACATTTTAACATTAAATTAAGTTTAATTGGTAAAAATTCGAATTAAATAAGAAAAAAGAAAAGTCAATTGAAGGAAAACTTATGTTGAAATAAACATGTAGACATTTTTTTTTTCATTTTGTTGAGCAGGTTTAATAGAAAGTTACGAAAACTGGGATCTTAATTTATTTGATTACTATATGAGGACGGATTAATAATTAAAAAATGGCTTATATATAATCGAGTCTAATACAAAGATAATATTTCTTTGGCTTGTATTACTTGTGATCAATTTTGTAAATACAATAATGTTTAAAAGTTTTGTGCTATGTAAAGAGTGTATTGACATTTCAAATATTACAACATTTCGTATNATAATGTTTAAAAGTTTTGTGCTATGTAAAGATTGTATTGACATTTCAAATATTACAACATTTGCGTACATGCAACCATATAATTTATATGTTTGTAATTGATTTAAAAAATGCTTTCACGTTTGCTTTTATTATCTGTTATGAATAACAGATCAGTTATTATTGCGGAATAAATGTAAATCGCTGAAAATCTCATTTAGTTTTATTATAATTATTATAAGCATTTAAAAATGTTTTTTATTAAACAAATATATGTACATTAAAGGCTAAAATATACTGATTCCAATATTTGTTCCAAAAACTCTTTGACATCCATTGTCTTGTTTTCGAAATACAAAACTTCAATCTGTTTTGCTAACTCTCAATACTACAAGTATTAAATACATATATTGAATGTTCATCATACATTTTAATAAGCAATATCACATTACAATCTTTGCATTTCCTGTAAAGCAAAGTTCAAAACAAAAAATTTGTCACAATTCGTTCGATATGGCAATTGTATCATCACATTCTAATAAAAATCCATGAAATTTGAAGCACTCTTTCCTCTGCCAAAAAAAAATTTATACAGGCTATATTATCGAGATTTTATGCTTTTCTAAAAATAATATTAACAATGGATAAGAAAAAGGACCAAAAATTTGATAAAAATATAAACAATTACGCAAAGAAATTTATAAAAAGAAAAAAAAAAAAACGAATAAATTTATTTTGATACAAAATATATTTTTGTTTTTGTTGATAAAAATCGAAATATTTTTTTATTCTACCATTTGATATTATTATTATTATATTCGAAAATATTCTGTAAATTTTTTGTGTTTATAGGTATAGAAATTTTGGCGAAAAAGAAAAATTCGAATAACAATATGAACAAGAGACAGGATACACTTTCGAAAGGANATAGGTATAGAAATTTTGGCGAAAAAGAAAAATTCGAATAACAATATGAACAAGAGACAGGATACACTTTCGAAAGGATATCCTTTTTAATGGGTACATATCTAAATAATATAATGAATTCTTAAAAGTTTCAAATATCTCATGAAAAAAGGACATCTATGCCATTTTATTTTTAGTTTTTGATTTTTTTAGTTTTTCTTTTTTTGTGAATTTATTTATTTGTGTTTGCTTTTTTACTTTTTCGCATTTGTCATTATACGTAGTAAAATTTTTTATATATTTTTTCCACTTTTTTTTTTTTAGATGCTGTCACCATAAATGGCAAAATAAAAATAATCGAAAAAATGATAAAAGTTCCAATGAGAGCAATACAAAAATACTGAGTTTTGGAGAAAAATCCTAATATTTATTCAAGAATAATCATTTTTCAGTTTATTCAGCAAA
>JXOW01083439.1:0-12406 GCA_001014875.1 Condylostylus patibulatus | reverse complement strand
GCGCCCGTTCAACGGTTGTTAGTGAGTGCATGATATCTTATTAGTCAAGCTTTCTTGGTTTCTAATAGATTCTCAAATGGTAATATTTTCATGATGAATTACAACACTCTTTTTATTATTCAATTTTGACTGTTTTAACTTGTTTGTAATAGGGGATGGAATGAAACCTTTGACCAGATGGTAAAAGCACCAAATTCACATCAATCCTTTTCTTTGGTTCAGTGTACTTTTCTTTGGTTTAGTCTACTTTTATTTTGGTCACCAGTTATCGATTTAGAAATGGTACGTTTTCCATCCATTTGAATAACGTTTTACAGATAAAAATTCGTTGTATTAAATTTTTAATATTCTATACATGGGACACAAAAACAACTATATTGTCCTTCAACTCAAACAACTATGTTTTTACTTGTTTTAAATGGGCTTAAACAAGTTGGTGATAAACTCTCACCTCGTCGACATAAGTAAGGCATATCTTTGACATCTAAAACATCAGAACGTAATCAGGCCAACCATTTGTTCGCCATTACTTTTAGTCAAGTATTCTCCCCGTAAACAAGACGAATTTTCTTTCTGCATTGTATTTTTACCTTCATCATCGAACGATATTGTAAAATGTACCGAATTTTTTTCAGAAGTTTCCGGCATTTACGAGGCGAGAAGGGATATCGCTAATTGGTTTTGTTATGAATGGTATCCGATTTATACATATTAACGCAATTTAGAATCTTTTAAACGCAAATTAGTATTAGCTGAGTCAAATGTGTATTAAAGTTTCATTTATATTAAATGACTNGCAAATTAGTATTAGCTGAGTCAAATGTGTATTAAAGTTTCATTTATATTAAATGACTTCTAATTGAATATTATACTGTAAATGACGTCCAGTAACAAGAAGGCTTAATATTTTAAACGCAATTCAATAGTGTACACGTAAACCAAATAATTTAAAAAGTTCTATTAAAATTCAAGATTCTTTTCTATGATTTATTTTGGCATTAGGTTTGGTAGGGAGAGTGGGTACAAAAATACAATTTCTTGTATTTTTATTATAATTGTTATTATAATAGAAATATAGGTATTTTAATAACAGAAAAAATCCCATTAATTTTATTATAAATAGTGTACAGTACTTGAAATTATTTTTTACCTCATCATAACATTCATTTCTATATTTGAACTCATATTTTTTAATGAACATTTCAAAAATTTATAATTTTTTTGAATTTTATTACAAAGCTCCACCTTTCCTTTGCTTTCATTTTTTTTTCGTTTTTCTTTTCCAATTGTTGTTTATGTCTTTTTTTTATTTCATGATATTATATATTATTTAATGTCATCATTATCATCATCAATATCATTCGTCGTCGTCATCACTGAAATCATTACCATCGTTATCATTCACCAACATCATCATTATCATCATTTGATATTAAATGAAAAAAAAAATCTTTTGTACAGTACTTTATGGGTAACTTTTATACTTTACACTTATTTACGAACACGTGTACATATTACGTATGTGTGTAATCCGAAACTTAGCATATACACAACATTTATATAATATAAAATATGTACCCTACTGTTGTCTGTTAATTTCCAAAAAAAATAAAATAAATAAAATCAACATAATTTTTTTTTTTTTTGGTTATTCTTTTACACTTAACGTACTTTATTTTCTTTATTTCTTATTTTTTTTTTGTATTTAAATGCTAGTAAATTCATTTACTTTTAAAATCTAAATAAAAGAAAAAAAAAAACCAACGGTAACAATAAAGAAAATGATATGATTGGATAACGCACTGACAAAAGTAAAACGAAAAAAACCAACACACAAAAACAATGAAAACATCAAAGAAAGAAGAACACAGTAAAAGAGGAAGAAAGCTTGCAAATACATGAATTTTAAACCCACATAATAATTTTCAATCTCGTATCAAGAATTAAAATAATATTAACAAAACAACAAAGAAATGAAAAAAAAGGGAAAAAAATCAAAAATAAACAC
This sequence comes from Condylostylus patibulatus, assembly GCA_001014875.1. Classification (NCBI taxonomy): domain Eukaryota; kingdom Metazoa; phylum Arthropoda; class Insecta; order Diptera; family Dolichopodidae; genus Condylostylus; species Condylostylus patibulatus. The sequence goes on along the minus strand of JXOW01083439.1, from coordinate 10,398 downwards.
AACATTATTAAAATACCAAATACACATCAAAACACAACAAAGCACGGTACAGTATTGAAGAAGAAGCAGGCTATAGAAAAATAGAGAAGAGATTTTGAGTGAAATTTCTTCTACAAGAAAAAACAAACAGCATTTAAAAAAAATCTGATGTGATCAGCACATAACCGAAAATTGTATTAGTACAGGCTTTATTGATAAAATAACTCAATACAAAATTTCAAGAAAATTCGCTAATTATTTCTTTAGATATATCCAAAACTTAAACATCGTCTAATAAAAGTGCAGTTGCAAGGAACCTGATTTAAANTAATAAAAGTGCAGTTGCAAGGAACCTGATTTTGACGAAAGATTTGTTAGGTCATTAGCATTGTCAGACAGAGCTTATTTATAAATTTACAACAAAAATGTGTCAATTAGTTTCTTAGATATGATGAAAAATCCAAAATTGGCCCTTATTAAAGATCCAATTGTAAAAATCTGATTTGACCAAAACACTCGTTAGTTCGTTCTATTGTTAGATAAAATTTAAAGAAAATCTGACAGTTATTTTCTTAGATATAATCAAAAAAACAAAATCAGTCCGGACGAACCTTAGTAAAGGTCCAGTTGTAGAGTTTTGATGCACCTGAAAAATTCGCCAATTAGTTTTGTTTGGTCCATAGTAAGGGCCCAGTGTTACGGATTTAATGTGGCCCAAAAGTTTATCAAATCGTGTCATTTACAAATGAAATTCGGATATAAATTTTCATGAAAATCGGTTCAGCTGAACTTGAGATATAGGAGTGCAAAGACCGACCGAAATTTTTTAAAAACAGTTTTTTTACACTCCCCCAGTATGGAGAAATGCATTTCTGTTGAAAACTCGACATCTAAAATTTTTTTGATCACATAACCTCCCTTATTGTATGCAATGCGGTTGGTAATAAAATGTAAAAGAAAGGAGAATGAAAAGTATTACAAAAATTGTGAAGAAAGGAAAACTTAATTGATCAGTGCCATAAGAATTGTCGTTCATTAGAAATCTTTGGTTAACAAAAAAAGTACTCGTAATCAAAAAATTACAAATGAAAATCTGTTTAACTAGAAAGAAAGTGTTATATATTGTACATATCGACAATTTAAATGAGAATACTGCTACAATACGAAATGTTATGACAAAAATGACGTAAGGGACATAAAATCTCGAACCTCTAGAATACGAGAGCGACAACACGAGATAGTGACGTTTTTGATTAAGCATATATTCTTAAAGTTTAAACATTTTACTAAATTTTAGTAAAATCGGCATCTTAATATCTAAAATTTTCTCATTTTTATAAATCAACTAGTTGTACCCTGCCATGTTTCGCAGTGGCACATTATGGTTGCGTGCATGAGAAACAAAACAAAACGTATGTTTTACATAAAGTAAATTTTGCGTGACTTTTGGTATACAAGATTTTTTATTTTTCCATTGTATGTTTAAATATTAAAGGCTGTCTAGTAAGCATGGAAACATATAATATACAGTTATCCATGAAGTTCGGAACGTATAATGCTGCCCGCCATGTGTTTTGCATTGTGGCTGCAATTATCGTTGGTTAGTATGGCAAATGTTTCTTGATTTTCACAGAGCATGCAGTTACTGCAATGTCCTCTCGCTTCTGGAAGATGACATTATTACTGCCATCCGCTTCCCTTTTGGCAGATTGTGCGGCTATTCTCATCTTCCTTGAACTCCAGTAGATGGTGTAGCTGCTACCATTGCTTGTTTGCTTCCGGCAGATGACACATTCATTGTCCAGTCTCCCTCACCCGTGATGAATTATATGGTGAGTGTCGTATTCACTTCCGGCCGGTGACGCAGCTTCCGCCATATCCTCCTCGCTTCCAGCGAATGGCGCGGTTACTACGTTGGCCCGATCTCGACAGATCGCGTGGTTGTTGTTCCTATTCAAAACTATCTGTTTTGGAGGTACGTACAATCTGTGTTTTCTATTATTCAATTTGGAATTAAATCATGATGTGTTTCGACTAAACATAAAATCAGACAGAAAAATTTTCACAAATGTCAAAAAATGTCAGACTTTTCATTTACTGGTCAAATTTTGTCTTAAAATTTCAATAAAAATTCTAGGTCTTTATATAAGTTTACACCTTATCCTCGATTTACACCCTTTCGATTTACAACTTTTTCTTTTACACCCCGGATCAATTTCACCTCATTTTTGTTCATTTTACACCATTTTTTCGATTTACAACCACTTTTTTTTTAATTTTCTTATTGCATAAAAAAATACATACATAAATTCGTTTGAAAATGCTTGCCTCCTTTCTGTGTTTTAAACTGTGTTTCTTAAAACACATATAGCTATGAAATGTCAAAATATTTGACATTTCGTGAATAATGTATGTATGTACAATAAAAAATTTTTGTTTCGATTTAAATCTTTTTTTTTTACACCCCTCATTTCAGGAACGTTTAGTGGTTGTAAATCGAGGATAAGGTGTATTAATAATATTATTTTTTCTTTACTTAATTTTATTTCAGTAAAGACAAAATTAGTTTGTTTTTATTGAAATACTTTTTTAATTTTCATTTCACACAAGAACAACTAAATATACGAAGTGACAAGTCAAATATCAATTTTATGTCTTCATTTCTGTCAAGACAGAAATTCTAACATTTCTGTCGGGCCAGAAAAAATGTCTGGAAATAGTGGGTCTTCACTACAAATAACATAAGTTATGACAGAATTTATGTCTAGTCGAGACGCAACATCATAATGAGATTTCCTGATAATTGTGTTTGTTTTATTAAACAATTTTCTCTAACTGATATTTATAGGGAATTTTCTAATTCTAATTCTCCAATTATATAGCATTTCTGATGTTACTAAAATATTACTTTAACTTTCAAAACAAAAATTTCATATCGTAAATTTTTAGAGATTAATTCTACGGCTCCCGGGAAAAGCTACTTAAATAATTTTTAGTAGGTCTTCAGTAAACGGTTTTACCTTCATATATTATTGAATTCTTAAATTATGAAAAATTGTTCATATAAAGTAGCTGAAATGATAACATACATAGAAGAAAAATAGGAAATCGATGACACAGGTAAAAAAAAAATTGTTTTTGGAATTTATGACTTAGGTACTTTTTCTCTGTACTCGTAGAATTTACAATGCATTTTAAGTGAAAAGAGAAGAGAAAAAAGTAATTAATTGATTTTCATTTCAATTCAGAATCTTAAATGCGTTCTCAATTGCGATGCTCACCTTTTGTATTTTTGATTATGTAAAAAGCAAATGTAACTAAAGTATTGCCCTTAAAAAATTTAACTTGTATATGACTTTATTAGACAGTGTAATCGAGGGCACAAAGCACTTCTTGTACGAATGCTCAACAGTGACTCATTTAAGGATGAGATATTTGAGGAATGTCTTTTTAAGATCACTTTATATAAGTATCTCGGTTTGTGGCAAGTGCAATATTGAAATTTCTTAGCGATTTGCATATTAGATTCATCTGATTGAGTTTTTGATTGAACGTATCATTTGAATGTTTGAATGCTTTACAAAGTGTCCTAAATTATTAAAAAAAAAACCAAAAATCAGTGTAATATTTAGTCGTTATATTATGGATATATAGAGATGTAGAGTTGACCGTGTCAATTTCATAATACCCGAGTCCTATGAGAACTTCTAAAATTTTTTCATTTCATCTCGATTAGTTTTGTTTTTGAAAATAGTGTTTTTATTATAAAAATATTTCGTATCAAATTTGAATACTTAAAATATTTGAGTAGTTTCCGAAACATAACCATATTAATATTTGCATGACAGTTATCATAAAGTAATCATACAATTTCGAGTAATTTTTCAGAAAACGCTGGTCATGTAATTATATTAGATTTCGGGAAATTTAAGAGTTGTGGGCGCTAATAGCTTTTGAAATAAAATCAAATAGTTTTTTAAGTTATATGAAAGTAACTCGAACCACTATCTTGGTCGCGTCCAAATTAAATAGATTTTAAAAAATCGTGAACATAAGTCATTTTGTTTTGGAGCTGTAGTTGCGACCGATGAAAGAAAGAACAGAAGAACAAAAGAACAGAGACGGTTGAGTTAATTCAGAATTTGACGCTGAGTATATACATACACGGCCATATCTGAGAGCATTATTTTTCAGCATTACAAATAGAGTGATAAATTTATCATAACCTGCGAATGCGAGCATACGTTTGTTCAAGTATAACAATAGATTTATTTGAATTTTAAAATCAATTTATTTAGATGTTCAATACGTATACAACTCAAACATTGTATGATATGCTGATCACAGATTTAGCTTATAAAGTCAAGAAATCAATTTGAAATTTTGAAATTTTTATAATATAACAAAATTTATATTGAAACTAAATCGAAATGTAGGTATATGGTATAACAAAATTCACAATGAACAAATAATAACACGTTCATTTGTGTATGTGTACTATAATTATGCGTATATACTATGATTTAAACAATATGAAATTAAAACACGCCCGATTTCTTTTTTGATTTTTTGTTGTTATTGCTTTTTGTTTTTTATTTTCCTTTCGCATAATATTTATTTTATGTGAGTACGAAATGTTTCCAAAAATAATTTTGAAATAATTTTATAATTTTACAAAAAAACAAAGAAAACAAAACACGCAAATATCTTACGGTGTGTACTCGACAAAAATAACAAAGCACCAAATCACCTGTTGATGTAGAATTTTTAATTTTGTTACTCTTTTCTTATTTTCTTTTATAAACAGTTAAATATCATTGCACTCATTTCTGCACTCATACATTATTAGTTTGTTGTTTTATTATTATTATAAATAAAATTTGTACTCTTTCAATTATGTATGCGGATATTAAGAGAGTGAGAGAAATAATAAAATTGGTCTTTATAAAATATAAGCGTGAAGATCAGTGTTCAGGCTTGACAATTATTGTGTATCGAATATTATTGAAATTGATCTTTTTTAACAATATATTTTTAAAAAAAGATAAGAAACAAAAAGGTTAATATGAGTTATTATTATAAATTATGAGTGAGAATTTTTCTGTATAAGAAATTAGAGTTAAATTTAATTTACATTATCGTTTAGTTTTTTAGAGTTGGAAGTTTGGATATAATTAGAGAAGAATTAAATATGAAAAAAACTAGACAAGAAAAAAAAAACCAAATAATTGCAAAATTTAAAATAGAACGTAAAACACGCAATCACGCATATTTATTAGACATATTGTTATATTATTAATTTTAGGAATATTTATTAATCATTTCAAAAGTTGGTATTGGAAAATTAGTATTTACTCTCTTTATCGGGGGCTGCGAGTAGCGGATCCCCATAAGATAATCGAATTTATTGAGAGCATAGGGAGTGCTTTCGTTAGTATCAACTAAATATCAATTCAGTTGGGGTGCACAATAGATACTCTTCAAACGAAACCGAATAAATTCTTAAGAGGTGTATTCAAAAATCAGTTGTATGTCGTTTAAGACCCCGGGAAAGAGAGGCCAAGTGAAACAAATTAGTGAATATTGTCGTTTTTAAAAATCAGTCTTGTAATATTCTAAGTTCCAAAATAAGTTGCGAGAAGAATTTTATTATATCAACCTTTAAAAGGTACAACTGGGTGTATCATACCCAGAGTTTTTTTTATTTTGTAAATATCTTACCGTTATTCATTCAAAAGTCAGGGAATACACAATGTAAATTCAATTATTATTATGCTTAATGTACTTTGCTAAGTTTGGTATGATTTGTCGTATGATAAATTTGTTCTCGATATTAAAGTTTTTTATGGGTACACAATACCCAAGTTATACCTTTCTCGTAAGTTTTTTGAAGTGATAATTTCTTATAATTTTTTAATATTTAGAAGAAGTTCTAGTAAAATTTATAAACAAATTTTCAAATGTATTGGAGTAAAAGAAGTCGATGACAGGATTTCATTTTTAGGGAAAATAGTGATTGTGAAGAATTCAATGCTTGCGAAAACCCAATATGCCTGGAGTACAAAACCCCCAGTTGCAGAGCTTGTTTGGTAAAATTATATTTCTAGAAAGCCCAAAGTTATAGCTTTCGCTAAGGCGAGTTATTATGAATTTGAATGAAGTCTTTGTTTTTTTAGATAGTAAATTTTGAATTTAAAATAAATTATGTTTTGTTTTCTTTAGTTTCATTGTAGAATATTTTAGTTATCATTACAGAATATATTTTACTATGCGTGTGAGATTCCCAGTTGATACCCAAATATTAGGTATTATCTGTAGAAGGTTAATTAACCTTAAAATATTTTACTTTTACGCATTATGTGTTTATAAAATCTCAATATAAGGAATGTGGTATATTCTGCTCTTAAATAATTTTTAAACAGTAAAATTTAATTTGGAATATTTTAGAATTTATGAATAAGAGCGTAAATTGTAATTATTTTGAAAAAGTGGTTATTTACTATCTGGTTACTAAGTGGTTACGATTTAAGTTCCATTTGCGAGAATTCGGCGGTATTACAACGAGCCTATCTAATCTAAGTACACCCTTTAGGGGGTTGCGTTAATCTTACTTACCTAACTTGAGTTAGTTCCATTAAATATTTTTGGGTGCTTTTTGGCAAAACAAAAAANAAAAAAAAAAAAAAAAAATAGAAATTCCGAGATTTTAATCGACCGTAGACTCGAAAATTGAAGAAACATATGGCAATATCGTTAGATATGAGAAAAAATTAATTACAATTTGGAACCAATTTTTTTGCGGGAACAGAGTATTTGAAAAAGGTTAATGAATTGCAGTGAATTGCAGTGAAGTTCAATTTAAAACACAATCGTCTAATTTAAATAACACGGAGAAGTGAATTTAATTGAATAGATTATGTTCAAGGTTCCGACTAAGTCTAAGGAGTTTCTGGAAGATTACAAATCAGAAGTTATAGCGCAAAATGATTATAAGAATGGGAAGGAATCAGGGGAAAACTCTTATGGGTCTTTTCTTGGAACATTGTAAACTTAGAGAACCACTTCAAGAAATTTGGACTTTCTAGGCCATGCGATGGCACTTGCAAATTTTTTAACAAGGTTTAAGAGGCTTCATCACCTTTTCTGGGAGAATGTGAGGTTCTCATTTGCAAGAGAAGAGACGTATTAATTAATTACACATTTACGATGGCGGAGCAGTGATCTGTGATGGCACTTGCAAATTTTTTAACAAGGTTTAAAAGGCTTCATCACCTTTTCTGGGAGAATGTGGGGTTCTCATTTGCAATAGAAGAGATGCATTAATTAATTACACATTTACGATGGCAGAGCTGTAATCTGTCGGGCCATACAAGTTCGTATTCATCAGGAGGATGAATTTCGAGGGAGTGTTGTAAGGAAATGTCTCACACTTCTGGGGAGCTCAATAGACTCTTATCGCGAGTCGCATTGCTATCCCTATAGTACAATCTACAACAGATTAAATTGGAAATTTATACTGTTATCCATTTAATTCTTGAACAGAAATTACAATATTAAAATTAAAAATAACTTCTTATGGTACCTTGTGCATTTGGTGTGTACATACGGAACAAAAAAAGAGAATTTTATTATAAAAATTTTTTAGATTTTGTAATTATTTTACTATGTGTACACTGTATAGCCTTCAATATGGCGGCGAAGTAAGGTTATAATAAATATGGTATTGTGTTATGCATGTATTTTTAGATACAAATTATGAGTTTTTATTTAAATTTTTCACAAATAAAGTTTGGATAGGTAACAAAAATGAAGATATGAAAATAATGAACGAACTTATAACATAAATGAATTTCTACTCTTCGTAAATAAACGAATTGAATGAATAAATCACCGTAATAAAGAAAATATGGTTTTAAGGTAACTTAAAGCAACAAATGTTATAAAAAAAAAACGTAATTACAGTTTTTTGAAACAAAAAAAAAAATTAAAACACATAAAAATAGTTAAAAAAAAAATGTCATGGTTTCGCGCACACGACCCTCTTTTTTTTTTATTTTTTTTTTTAATTTTTAATTTTTAAAGTGATTTTTTTTTGTTTTTTCAATTTTCATTTTCGATTTACTTACTCGCACTACCTCTTTCAAAATATTTTACAAAAATATATGTATGTATGTTTATATATATAATAGTTTCACCACTGTTGCCAATTGTATTTTTAAAAAAATTTCCCTTTAAAATATCCAATTGATTATTTTCAATTTCAATATTTAATTTTCATTTTCCAATTCATACTTAAATTTTCAATATTAAGTTTAAATATAATTAAAAAATATGCTAGATAATATTAGCTCAAGGAATATCTAAGAACCTTTAGTTTAGGGATCTGTGGGTCTTGTAAATTCTTGTAAGGGAGACGGGCAAAGAATTCCAATTCATCACATTTTCGAGGAATATTGAGATTGTGGAACATTGGATCAGAAGAAAAGGGATTATTTAAATGGATATAGACTTTACGTTGTCGGATATTATACCGAAAAGGTTCATTCTTGCTGAGTCATTAGAGTGCAGATTTCGAGAAAATGCTTTAGACGAAATAATAAGCTTTTAATGCAGATGGATGCAGTTGATATTTTTGAATTGCAATGCATTATGAATCCCAAATGATCAGTTTGTAATCTATAATCATAAATATATAAAATACTAGCTGCACCCGGTCCGCTTTACTGGCCGTAAAATGGAATTTACGATTTTCAACATTTACGTCCTATAATATTTTTTCTTATTAAGTATACCAAGTTTATTTGTCTGAAGATTCCAAAAATTTACTTAAAAAGTCTCTATCTCTTCTAGTTTACCCAGAAAATCAGATTTACAATTTTCAAAACTTTTTATGTCCTATAATGCTTTGTCTGATCAAGTACATTAGTTACTTGATTTGAAGACTTATAAAATTTGTTGCCGTCTCTCCCTCGTTTTCATCAGATTGCGCGTTTATTGGCAACGAACATAACATTTTTATATATATAGATTTCTGTTATAAATATTAACATAAGTTTTAATTTTTCAACACGTTAGTAGAATATATGTCGCATCGCACATTCTAGAAAATTGTAAGTCGAAAATGGTATTTTGAGAAAAAATGATTTAAACATTTTTTGTTGTTTCCATATTCGTGCGTAAAGAATACGTTCATTCGTTTGCAGAAAGTTGAAATGTCTTTTGAAATTATGAATAATGAAAAACAATGTTAGGCGAGACGTCTGCGTATCGTAACCAAATTTTGACAGAACGTAGATAATGTTGTAATTCATCAGAATTACCAATCATTCTATACTGTTGTAACTTAAGTCAACTTAAAATATTGTAGAATGTGCGGTGCGATGTAAAAGAATTAAAGAATTAAAAAATACTGATGTTTACTCTATTTCTTCAAGTTTCTCAAAAAAATATCTTATTATTGCAAAATAATGCCCAAAACTAAACAATGAAATCAACAATTGAAATAATAATTTGAGTAATGAAAGAAAGTGTATTCTAGTACCGGGGTTTGTTTTAAAGCAACTAATATTTTGTAAAACTGTAACTTGCTGTTAAACTTCTTAATTTATTTTAAGCAATTTTATACGCGGATCAACCAAATGAGCTATCGCATCAGTACTTTTATACTTGATTCCAAAATTCATTATTAACTTAAAGAAAATCTTCCCAAAATCCTTTTCTTGCAATTAATTTATAATTCGGCACTGAAAGGGTTCGATGTAAAAACACGTCATGAAATCAAAAAACTATTATTTGTGATTCAATTGTGATAAAAAGTTTATAATAGACTGTTAGATAATGGGATGATGATGTACCGTGACACAAAGGATTTATTGTGCTTTGGTTTGGATCCTGGCTATAGTACCACCTCAGAGCCAAAACTCCTGATAAACGTGGGAAGCCTTTTTGGACCAATATCCCGTAAAAAGGTACTCATTAGCGTTTCTTCCCTTGTCAACCCATCGTACACGTTTCCTGAGAAGATGTACTGGAGTTCCCTTCGTCCCTATACAGAACCTACAAGTTCCCTCAGTCTCTAAGCCGTGAAGTTAATGTAATTGACTAAGTAATATGCCAGATTATTGAGTATTATTTATTATTATTTAATTTTTCAGAAATTTTTGTAAAACAAAAATTAATCGGTAATTTTAATTAGAAAATCTACATATGAATCATTACTGATTACAGGAAAATTTAACAGGACGTAACATAAGTTCACTGGAAAAAAAAAAACATTTTTGCTTGTACGAATTCAGAAATTTTGAATTAAAAAGAATTCCCATTTTTTATCCTTTATCAGATTAAAATAAATTAAAATAGATAAGGAATTTTAGTGGATTAAAAATTTTCTTAAAATGTCCAATATTTATGTGAATAATG
>JXOW01081391.1:0-11346 GCA_001014875.1 Condylostylus patibulatus | reverse complement strand
TAACGAAAAAAACTCTTCAAAAACTAAAAAAGAAGACTAAAATCAAAAGGTTTGGATTTTGTTTTGTTTTTAATTTTAGTCAATTGGCGGTGTATTTTTTATTATTTTGGTTAACATTAATATAAGGTTGAAAAGCCAAATTTTGTTCCCAGGTTTTATTTTTATTTATTTGGTTTAAGGAATGTGGATTTCAGTTTTTTAATTGTATACTATCATGAATTTACGTGTAATTGGGTATATGATTTTCGGAATAACAAATTATTATACTAAAATCATAAATTAAGATGTAATAAACAGGATATTTTAAAAATAAAATTAACTGGTCCTTAAGTAACAGTTTTGAAAAAGAACTTTTACTTTTAAAAATCTTTTTTATATAAATAAAATCTACAAAGTCAACTACATTTCGTTGAAAATTACTACACTGTTTATTAAATATTCTTCCTTATTTATATATTTATATTATAACATGTCGCATGTGCTCGCATTGTAAGCTTCTGTGCCCACGGTATACATATAAACATCTACGTGCTTATGTTTTCTGGGACCATTTTCGCAATTTTTCAAAAATATATAAATAAATAAATTTGTGCCATATTTTGGCGTTTATAATTTAAGTAAAGAAGCAAATTTAAAACTTAATAAAAAAAATTAAAACAAACGCATAATTACAAATTTAAATTGTTGCACTAAAGAGAACGTCACGACGCAGTTATCGGGAGATATCTTTCTCCCACGTGGAATCAAAATGCTCACCTTCGGTAGGGTAAACGTGATAGGACTTGAAAAGGTGTCAATAATTGATACAGGGAATTTAGACAGATTCAGACCGGGGATTTTAGTTAAGGGATATACTACGACAATCTGCTTTTCACGGGATGGTGATAGCAAAACAGAACAATAGTGCTAATTGAAGTGGAGCCAGTCTGACAATATTAACCACGTCAACTAACTAACCCATCGTTAAAAGCAATATTATTACGAAAATCTCCTACTGCATATAAAATTTTTTATTAACTGTGTATTGACTTTCTTTGAAATACTTTAAAATTGCTGTCACATTTGAAGTTGTTTGGTAGTTTATGAAACAGTTTTAAGAAAGTTTTCAGAAATTGTTAAAGCTAAAATCTTGAAATATTGAACAAAAACATATAGCAATAATGCCACTATTCTCAAGAAACTTAGTTCAAATTTTATGAGTGCTTCTAATAGATGCCATGAAACTTTAAAACTAGTTTTGTTATATCTCAGAAACTGTTTAAGCTACAGTGCTCAAATTTAACGAACTACTTTAATAATATTGTTTAAATATGTACTGTATTTTCAATGTATATTAATTTATTAGTTTGGTAATAGATATTCAAAAAAATTAGTTATCTGATACCTAACTTATTCAATAAACTGAATTTTCCATCAAAAAGAAGTATTTAGGGGTAAATAGCGATACTTTAGAGCACACATATGACAAGTACACTTGCATAATTGAGTTAACGTTTCTGACATTATTCGGATTAATCCAGTGCACAAATATTATAAATACGAATAACCGTTTATCTATTGTATGTGATTTTTTCATGACAAGTGCATATTTTCCAAAGTACATAAATATTATAAGTGCACACTTAAAATATTTGAGCTCTACATGTTAAGGCAAGTGAAAATTGTGTTGATTTTTTGAACGNTGTTAAGGCAAGTGAAAATTGTGTTGATTTTTATCGTTCTTTTTAGCTTTGTTTATTATGACAATTTTATGTCGTTATTCAGTTAGTGTAATATAATACTTCCGGGAAAATCATTTCAGGAGATTACTTTTCTTTCTGTTAGGAATTACCATCTTTACGAGAAAAACTTCGCTCATATTCGAATGAAGAACATGACTAAATGAAATCAGTAATTTTTAATTATGACTCCAGAAGCTGTTTTTGTATAACGATAACAAAAGTAATAAAATTAATATTAATAATGTTTTACTATTATTTTTATAGGTTAAATGTTAAAAATGTTAAATTCAGAATTGAATTCTGTCTTTTTTTTAAATATTTTTAATGAAAAAAAATCACTCTTGAAGTGGTTCTGATGTTTTTTTTTGTAGGAACAAAACTTATTTGGTTTGCTGTTATTTTATGAACTATTATGACAAGTCCATCCCTTTAGGGTAAAAATCTAATAAGTGCATTATTACTTTCAAAAACACACAAATATTGGACAATTAGTATATGTAGCCCCAAAATTTTAAAAGAAATATATTAAGAATTTCCAACTTTAAAAGAAAAATGACAATTAATTTGTTAAGCTGGCGTGATAGGTTTTTGTGTCGTGCTAAACTTTCAAAATGCAGTCCTATAAAATTTCATTTTTGTCACTTATCATCTGTGTGGACTATGATAGCGATATATTTTAAATATAAAATAAACAAATAAAGATAATTTTTAAATTCGTATTCATTTTGTCATTTAATTTCGAAACTTTTAACAAAATAATTAATGCAATAATTTGAATAATAACACAAAATAACAACAAACTCAAAAAATATTCTTCAAAATTAACTCAAAAAAATTTCTGTGCACTTATTGAACACTAAGAAAAAAAAAACAGAATAGGTAGAATTCGTCGTGTCAACTCTGGGATACCCGTCCGAATGCATAATTCTGAAGATCGCATGAGAATTATCAAAGTTAATCATTTCATCTATACTACTTTGTTTCAAAATAATTTGTGTTAAATTTTGGTACCCTAGCTTCAACACAATAGTTTCTGAGATAAGGCGAAACAATTTTCGAAGTTATATGACGGCTATAATAAGAACTTTTACAATTTCAACAAATTTTTTTGGGAATAATGGCCCTATTACTATATTCATTTATCCGAAATTTGAGAATTGCAGCATGAATAGGTTCTGAGCTATGGTTAAATTACATTTGGGATTGCATGGCAGCTACTCAAACCGCTCTCCCGATCGCGCCCTATTTCAATAGGTTTCTAACAATTACTGTTATTGACTATTTCTGAAAATTTGGTGAACCTCTAGCTAAACTCGGTTTTGAGTTATCGCTGGGACAGACGGACGGCAGATAAGGCTAAATCGACTCGGAATTCCACGCTGACCATTTACATATATGTACTTAAGTCTATATCTCAGACCTCGATTTCTTAGCGTTACAAGCGAAGGGATAAATTTATAAATCAGATACATTTGTACGGGTATAACCATAATAATTTGAACCAGTAAATAAAAACTAAAATTTAGTATGTAATCGCTTTGCTTCAATAACAGCTTCAAGGCGGTTATTCATACTGAAAACCAAATTGACGCAGTCTTTAGAGGTTATTTTGTCCTTTTCAGTCAATAACGCAGTTTTCAACTTGTATTTTGAACTAATTTGATGTTTGCTGATCCGTCTATTCAACAAATTCCCCAAGTGATTGATGGGATTCAGAACTTTAGACCGTGAGGTGGATTTAATTGCTTCGGAATCTTATCCAGCATCCATTTTCTTACAATTTTCGAGCAATTTTTTGGGTTATTGTTGAAATACAAAGTTATTTCTTTTTTTATTTAATGTCATTTTATGAACACAGCTTACCAAATTTTCTTGTAACATTTTCAAGTACCCAAATTTGTTCATAGTGTTTTCGATGAACATCAAATTTCCCACTCCAGGAACTGACATGCAGCCCATACAATTTATATTTAATTTAGTAAATGTATGTAATACAAATACAAATACAATTTTCACCACTATGTTTTATATTTAGTAGTAGATACATTTTCTTTACTATATTCAAAAATATTATATTTAGATTCGTCACTAAATAGGAAATACAACACTGTTCCAGAAATCATTTGATTCACTTAAGTACTTATTTGCAAAATTAAGTCTACACGATTTTAATAAAGATTTTTTTCGCATTGAGCATCCATGTAAACTGGCTTTATGAAATATATTTCTTACAGTTTGGTCGCTACACTATTTTGCTGAAGATTCTTGTATCTCCGTACTAACCCTGACTACAGAAGCTTTGAGATGTTTCCTAATTTTGTCGACAACAATTCTAATTCCAATTAGATTTTGGTTTTCTTTCCAGCATTTCACTTTCTCCATAATTTTTTACTACGTTTTGAATACTCGAATGAGTTTTCCCAACTATAGACCCGATTTCACGAAAGGACTTATTTTGTAAATATAACTTCAGTACAATTTCTTTAGTTATGCCCTCGATTTTTTCCCACTTTTATTTAACTTAAAGTCAATAAAAAATTAATGCAAATTCAAAACTATGTCAATTTGGATTGTTGAAAAATTAAATGGTGTACGGAAATTGTTTGATTCACAGATATGTTTTCCTTTCATATTTTTTTGTCTATAGCTACGTTGCAATATCAAAACGTAACATAAATGTGTACTTTACTAGTTATATTTGAAATTAGTAGTCCCACACAAAACTGCCACCTACCTGACCAGTTAATTTAAGGTGCTGTCGTAAATCTCAACTATCGGCTGTCATTTTGTTGAAATTGACAAAACTCAACTATCGGTGTCGGGTATCAAAATTTCAGTTTAGATTTTTCATTTTGATTGAGATTNTTATATTATTATTATATTATTAAATTTATTTATAAATACCAACTTTATAATTAAAAGAAAAATAATTAGTACATTTCCATTTTGTTTCCATTTTGTGGGATATGGGGGTTATTTTGTTTCCATTTTGTGGGATATGAATGCAAATAAAACAAAAATTAAATTTCAAACGATAAATATCAAAAATTGAAACAAATGGAATAAACTGCTAGTTGAATCTATTTAATTGAAGTTAACATTCGCGACGTCGATTTAATTTTCAGTTGAATTATAAAATCTTAACTCAACTGAAATCAGTTGAGAATCGCTACAGCACCTTTAATTTTCATTTTCAAAACATCCTGTCTATTAATAAAATACAATACGAATTCAATATAAATTTAAAATGCTATAAAAATAAAATAACAAAAATAAATAAAATCTCTAACAATAAATCGATCGACATGTGAAATAAAATAACCAAAAAATATTTAAAAAGAATATTGCATATTATAATAATAATTAATTATATGTATACGCATATACATATAAGTATGTGTTATATACGTACAAATAATATGCACATATATTTTACAATTTATATAATGAATTAATTAAAAAATATCTTAAACTCACCATCATGAGGATAATGTGGATGAATATCCTCTTCAGAACTACTAAAAGAACTGTGTGGATATTGGCTGCTTGATGGTATTAACCCAGGTACACCACCAGTTATTTCATTTAACATTCCGCCTTGTCTTTTGTATTTTTTTTGAATATCACCGCCAGATGATATGTATGTACTACCAATACTACCTACACTACCAGTAACAACATTACTACCAATCATTCCTCCAACACCAATGAGCGGAATTTGTGGTAATTTTTGATATCCACCTACACTACTAGTTAAATGAGTACGTTGTGATGATGACAAATGATGACCAGACATCAATTGGTGTTGCTGTTGCGAGTATGATGACGGTATATATGATTGTTGTGGGAATTGTTGTTGTTGACGTGGATGTACTAAATGAGGATGTTGACGCATTAAACCATCAATTTCGCCCTGAAAATTTGAAGACTTTCAATTATTTTCGTTAAGTTAAGTTTAACTCACAACTAATAATGAGTAACATAACTTATATTACAAATAATAAATGAAATTAAAATGTTTTATAAAGCAAGTAATGAGCGAATAAACATTATGAATATAACTCGGAAACTTTAAATGTTTGTTACAATGTTTGCAAAATAAATTGAGAAAACAGCAGTAGAGAACTTTAGTAATTATGTAAAATACAAATACAATATTTCAAAAAAAAAATTAACAAGAAATTTTGTCAAAATATCTAACTAAACAATAAACTAGTGTCAAATGTAAATGAAATGTACGCCATTTTTCAATAAAAGTTAAAAGCTATATTGACTACAGCTTATGCACATAATTAATGTATCCTTTTGCAGATTTAGTATAGAAATCTAAAGCCTCTAGTAATAGTTTTGTCAAACGAACTAATAAAAGTCGTTTTGAAAAATCAGTGGTATGCAATCCCATTATAATAAATTATGTCGGTTATGTCGATATTCAAAGTATAAAAATAATCTTCTAAAAGTTTTGATTTAGATTATAAGTGATAAATTCTATATTTCTTGAAGTAATCTGAAACCAATCCTGACGATGACCAAAACAACGTCATAGAAAGTAATAAAAAGAACTGAAAAAATTTACAAATAAATACTAATATAAATTATGAATAGGCTTCAATAATAAGTGGAACTCAAATTCCACTTGTAATATAATAACTACTACATAATAACTAAAATAATTTTACTGTTATCATAACTCGTATTTGCTACTTGAATATATGCATAGTAGATTAATATGAATTAATTTATGATTTCCTTTTTAAACCCCATTGTTTTCTAATTCAAAATACCAAAAGCTTTTAAGCAAAAAAAATTTCCTGGGTTTCTATCACCATGCTAAAACCATACTAAAGCAGAAGGTAAAACACTGTCAATACAGAAGAAAATGTTTTTTTCACTTAAATCTTGCATGTACAAGATTCAAGCAGTTTGATATCTGTATTATATACATGTACGTATCTCGTATCAAATAAATTTATAATAATATGCATACACAGTACAAATTGCTATTAAAATACTAAAAAAAAATAGAATAAAAAACAAAAAATTGTAACTGGGTTTGAATATGTTTGCAGATCTTATTTAGATTTGAAAATGCAGTTCGTTTTTGTGACAACACTCCAAAAAGTATATCGTTTTTGTATAAAGAACTTTGAAGGATCTGCAATATTGTTAGAATTTAAATGAAAAGTTATAAAGATGGATTCGGAATCAATGTAAATTGATATTTTAAATCTTCTTAAATAAATTTATATGAATTTTACTTAGTTTTGAAGTGGAAGCAAATGAACGAACAAATACAAAAAAATGGTTTATTGCGGATATAAAACTTTCAATAACCAAAAGGCTAGAATTGGATAATTCATTTTATTTTTTCTTGTTCACTGTGCAATAATAAAAAAATGTAATTTAAAATGTTGGCGTTTGTAGCGAATAGATTTGGCTTTTGTTGCGAATAGGTTCCACATAATGGATTCATACTTTGTGACGTCATATTCTACGATGTGACAAGAAACTTTTGTTCTACCACTTTTGGCGCAAATATTCTGCAAGGACGAAAAGGACCTTCAAAAATAAAATTTTGTAAATTTTTAAAAACTCATATTTCTTAAACCGTTAAAACTATCAAGGTTAAGTGAAGGTTAAATTAAAGTTTAGAAAGTTATCTTTTATATGACCTACTGAACATAAACATCTGTTATTCGGTTCCGCAGATATAACGGTTTTTTAAAAAATCTAATATTTAATTTGTGAAATAACGGTTGTTCTTCAAAAAGTACCGTTATTAAGATATAATTTCTTTTATGGTTTCTTTCCTTCATGGTTTGAGTAATATAAACGTTTATATTTCCTAAAAATCACTTTTTGAGGATTTTATTATGGAAAAAATTAAATTTTATTTTTATTTCCAGATAATTGATTCATACTTTGTGAGATTATATCCTGTGAAGAAACAAAAAATTTTTGTTCTACCACTTTTGTTGCTAATGTTCTTGAAGGACGAAAAGGACCTTCATAGATATTTTGTAAAATTGTAAAAGCATATACTTTTTAAACCATTAAAACTATCAAGATCAACCGAATGTCAAGTTAAAGATTGGAAAATTATCCTCCATATAAGTCATTGAACATAAATATCCGTTGTACGGTTCCGTAGATATAACAATTTTTTGAAAAAATTAATATTTTTTTTGTGAAATAAATGTTGTTTTTCAAAACGTACCGTTATTAAGATACAATTTTTTTTTATTTATTTGAATAGCTTTTTTTCTTACCTTCAATCTGGTAAAACATGCTATATACTTATCTCTCATGGTTTGGATAATATAAACGTTTATATTTCTATTTCATCTTAATCTCATTTTTAAGATTTTATTATAGAAAGTTTTAAATTTTATTGTCTTCTTCGAACAAAAATTGTAGAGCACTGGGAGACCTTTTCAATGGTACCCCTTTAGCGCACATTTAGCGACCTTTAAATTTGGTACAAAAGGGCTTGGAATGGTTATTTGGGGCCAATGCTAGAATTTCCTGGGGCCCTCTTAACCGAGCTGTTTCGAATGTCTTGCTTCAGATCTCTACCCGTTCTAGAAGTACCCGATATTTTTCGGGTTAACCCGAAAAGCTCGTTGATTCAAACAAGGTCTACGATATATATAAAATTTCAAGAAAATCTGCACATTATTTTTTTAGGTATAATAAAAATACAAAATCAGGTCCAATTGTAGAAACAAATGTACATACATATGATGTCAATCCATATGTATGCATTTGAAAAGAATTATTATGTATACCATACAATATTAAATATGTATGGTGTACATACATATTTAATATTTACAAATTTTGGACTAAATGAAAATAAAAAAAACTTAAACTTATTAAAAAGTTTATATATTTATAAACTTACAGAAAGGAAACAAACGGCAAACTGATAAAAATTTTATATTAAGAAATTGTCATTCAATTTCATATTTTACCATACGACTACCCACAAGGATGTTTATAAGATACGCGAAGAGTTGTGTGGCAGCTACCCAAACTTACCAATTTTAGAAAGTTACCTTCGTTTTTTCTTGTAATATTTTAAATAAACTTTGAGAGTTGTATGGAAGCCAGTAAAACTTCGTGCGCCAGCTGAACAAAATTTTTGATGCGTGTATAAACTATAATTGGACACATTTTTACCAAATTTCATGGAGTTGCTTCAATCAAGTTTTGAAATATTTAAAACTAGCTTTCAGAGTTGTAAGCAGCTATCCGAACCTGTCGAGTCAGTCTGCTAAATCTTCGACACAGCTATCTTTATTATTTTTTCAAATATTTAAAATTATCTTTTAGAGTAACATGGCAGCTACCTGAACCAGAGTCGCCATTCCATTGAAACTTTCAGGATATATTAAGATGTAATTATACACACAATAACAAAATTTCGTGTTAATATCTTCAAAGGTGTCAAATATTTTTTAAAAATTTTAAAAATTTCAAAATTAATTAGCAAGTTGTAATTAGGTAAATTTCAACTTTTTAGAAATTTTAGCTCAAACTAATAATGAATACATACTGAAAGGCTATTTAATTTGGTGATAATCGAAAATAAATAAATTTGTTATGCACTCAAATATAAAAGTTAGTTAAAAACAGGTTCCTTGAAGAAGGTACCATTTAAAAGGAAATCACTCTTATTAGAACCAAAACTAGTAGCAAAGTTGAGATTCTTTTATGCAGGTTATAGTTGAGGTTCTTTTATACAGGGAATATCCAAAATGAAGATACTATTTCAATAACTGTTATAACTATTTCAATAACTATTAATTTCATTAATATATGAAAATAATATTATTTCGAGAACGATGTTATTAACATAACTTTACGACTGTGGTACAGAAAATATAGATGAAGTGCAATTTAATCAATATTTTAAATTGATTTATTTTTAACGTATTTTCTTATTTGTTGTGTAACAGACATAAAGTCATTTTAAATTTTGGTTTATAAAATTTTTAAAAAGTACGTTTCAAAAACAAGTTTTGTCAAGCTAAAACCACATGTATTTGTTTACAAACATAATTTTGAAAAAGAAAACAAACCAAAAATTGTAAGTTTCCAGTAACAACTAAAGTAGGAAAATTTTAAAAGTGAAAAATTCAAGGATACAAAATTTTTCGTGTCATTGTTCATTTCCCTTATTACACATAAAATATCATCATACTCATAACCATGGTAAGTATTACATTAAATTTTTTACACACATAGTACGACATCAATAACAAAACACAAATCAGAAGCGGTCGAACCTTACCTTATAAAAATTTGGATCATCTTCTGGATAAATACTACTTTGTGATTCTTGTTGAATCTGAAGCGATTTTTGCTGCTGTTGTGATTGTGTTTGATGTTGTAAACTTGGTGTTCCAGTTGGTAAAGCACGTCCTGTTCCGAAACTATTGCCTAAGTTACTGCCATATTGACTCTGCCCGCAGGTAAAAGTACTTGTAGGCGTTACATATGAATGTTGTCTAATCATTTGTGGCTGATGTGTCAATTGTTGTTGATGTTTTTGTCCTATCATAGTAGACCCACCAATAGTGTGTTGCAAGGGTGGTATTCGACGTTGGGCACTTAAAGGCCCACTGATAGCTATTGCTGCATCTTTATTCGGATCAGAACTAGAGTACCGATTATCCATAACCATGGACACATCGTGGGACCACTGACGTTGGAGACCACCAGTTTGCCGTTGCATTGGTAAATTTTCTTTTTCTGCAGCACTACGTGCACGCTCTAATTTAGGACGTTTATCAGATGTATCATGAGGATTGATGATAGCCTGAAATTTTTATCATGGAATAGATAATAGGGATAGTGGTTGCTTTTTTTGGTTTTTTGATTTAAAATAAAATATTTTTATTTCTATTCTCTTTAAATTGAGGAATACTGTCTGTCATAATAATATGTACTGGAAATTTAGCTGAAGTCACAAAAAAATCGTTTTTTATATCGCTAATGGCTTCATTTTCTCTAATTACATTTCACTTAATCCCAAAAATTAATTGAGTCGGCCCAAAATA
This sequence comes from Condylostylus patibulatus, assembly GCA_001014875.1. NCBI lineage: Eukaryota > Metazoa > Arthropoda > Insecta > Diptera > Dolichopodidae > Condylostylus > Condylostylus patibulatus. The sequence goes on along the minus strand of JXOW01081391.1, from coordinate 560 downwards.
AATATTGGTTAACTATTTTCAAAGTTATAAACAAGTTAAATATGGTAAAAAAAATGTTATTAAGAAGAACGTAGTTTCAAGATTTCCATAAACATTCCACTAAAGCATTCGAAATAAATTCTAGTGCAGCATGCAATAAAAAGTAATCACCAAATTAAACACTTTATTGAACAAAGTACCTTGAATAAATAAAACCACAAAATTGGAAATAACTGGCAAATATTTTCTAATCTTCATACTTAATATGTATAATAAATTACTAGAGTAAAGTAAATTGAAAACTTTTCATTATTTTATTTTAATAATTCTTCAAACTGTATAATTGTAATTTTATATTTGGTTTTTAGTATTTTATAAAACTGTATTATCTAATACGATGACACAAGGGTTAGAAAAGAGGGGTAGTAGCGAAAATGCGTGCCCAGATAATTGATTTATATTTTGTGGCTTCATAGCTTATGATAAGGCAAGAAACTTTCGTACTATCATTTTTAGAAATGATGAAAATAACATTTAAGTCTTTTACAATATTTAAAAACTTGTACCTTAAACAATCAAAG